>MU266542.1:0-48670 GCA_021014945.1 Leucogyrophana mollusca | reverse complement strand
CCCTCCTGCGCCCTATCGGCACCTCCCTGCAGCCTCCCGCTCTGTCTCGCACCTCCCCGCACCTCCCCGCACCCTCTCACACCTTCCCGCGTCTCCTGATACCTCCCTGCACCCTCTCGCGCTCTCCTGCGCCCTCCCGCACCCTCTCGCACCCTCTCGCACCCTCCCACACCCTCCCGCACCCTCTTGCGCCGTCCCGCGCCTTCTCACCCCTTCTCACACCCTCCTGCATGGTTCCTGCACCATTTCCGTACCTCCCTGCACCTTCTCAGCACCTCCCTGCGCCTTCCCGCTCTGTCTTCCGCCCTCCTGCACCCTCCCACACCCTCCTGTGCCCTCCCGTGCCCTTTTCACCACCCTGTTCCCTTCCACACCTCCTGGTGCTCTCTCCCGCCTTCTGGTGCCATCCGCACCGTCCTGTGCCCTCTCACGCCCTTGGGTCGCCTTCTTGTACCTTTCTGCACCCTATCTTGTCTTCTCTCCACCCTCTGCAGCTTCTATGTAGTGTTCTACTATCTATTCTGCAAGTGCGACTGTTAGTACCATCATGATATCAAAGCGCTCTTCAGTTGTGCTTGTCAAGTAGGTCTTTTAGCCTGTTCAACGATCTCCGAGTTTTGCGAACTCGAAATACACAAGTGGTACTTGTGGGAACTCGCCGCATATTGGTGGTTCCTTGTGTGGAATCTATGCAACTAATGGTTTCGATGATGTCCACAGCTCGTTCCATTGCACAGGCGACCCCTCTTGGGCTACGAGACACTACGGGCTATCTAAATAATCATTTCTGAGACGTCGAAGTGGCGCTACGCGAAGTAGAACAGCTGGTATGTGTGTTTTACTTTCAGTACGAACTTTATTCGTCCTGTGATTGGCTGATCAGGTCGGCCCAAAAGCGGTGAGAGAGGCTCTCGAGAGGGTCCCTCATCCCAATAAAGCATGCTCATTTCTTTTTCGATGGCTGAGGAGTATCAAGAATCGACACCGCCGACTTCTTAGAAGCTCGATGTCAGTGCCTATCTCGTCCATTCCCGCGCCTTCACTTTACAATCAACAAACCACGACGCATAATACGCGACAGTCAGATTCGAAACAGTGCCAACAATTCCACACGCAAGGTAAACGGTAGGATCACGAGGAGACGCACAGGAGAGGCGGTGAAGAGCCGAGGGAGCAGGAGCGGGCAAGAGGGCGGGAACAAGCACAGTGAGTCAGTCTCGAACCTGGCTATGCTGATGAGTCGACCACGGCCACCAGAACCGCACATACGAGCAGATACGAGCACAGCACATAAGCTGTTTGTTCCCGCGCACGTCCCCATGCCCAGTAAGTCCAATGCTACAGTCGGCGGCACCCCTTCTTTCGCCCTCCCGCCCACCGTCCGTCCCCGTTTGCACCCTACTGCGTGACCGCCACAATCCCGCCCATGCTGGCACATCGTGTGCTGCCTTCGCGACCCTTCCGTGCCTCATTCGAGCAGTAGGTCAGATTTACAGTTTAGTATTTTGTGTACATTAGTTATAAGAAAAGTACACAATGTTTCATCATAAATTTCCTGCTGTATACAGTACCACAAGAGCCTCTCGAGAGGCTCTGAACTCAACCCGCAAATCCACCAAAAGCCTCGAAAAAATATTACAAACCCTCGTGGAAAGGTCCCTCCGGAGTGCTCTATACCCTCTCGGTAATAATAGTAGGACCCTTCGGAGAGGCCATCTAACAGACCAGTTTCCCATAACACAAAAACTCATCTAACAGATGGTTATTGCCCCCGAAAAGTGCTGCCAAGGGTGTTCGCGTGCCCTGCACAACAGCCTGGGATTACTGTCGTGCGTCCTCTTTCCTTCGTACTAACCCTTTTACAACGGATTTATGGATGGTTCTTGTGCAGTGGAATAACCCGAAGGTGACACAGAAGCTACACTTCTCTGAAGTTACGTGCGACGACTACGAAGTCCCACTTACATCCGATATCGATCCCGCAAATACTAGGGCAAACTATTAGGGAACGGTTTCGTCCTTTGCTTGCCCTTACTCAAAGGCGGGAATGTCTCCTATCCCAGTCGATCCCTTGCAATACGGTCTGCCTACGTGTTAATAATCGAGGTCCAGTCTCAGAGTCATATTGGTTGACTTCATGCACTCACCACTTCCCGCACATGCATCCCACTTACTTGGCCTTACTGCCCTGTGTTTTGTACATGTCATTAGTTGTGGCGTATACTGTATGTTCTGGAATATCTCCCTTTCTGTCGGGACTAACGGCTCCCAAAGTGCCACGACGACCATCGCTATCGGGCCATACTGCGCACGCAACGGTCGGTGTTGGTGCGTATAGATGGCATGTGTGGGATTTGAAAGGGTGTGCGACATGCCAAGTTGATTTCTGACACCGATACTCCTCCGTTGCAGGGAACATGACAATTCGTGACCACGGCTTTGCTTCAAGCCTATAGCAGACCCACGGACTGCGGGATGGCCTTGAGTCTTTCCTCCACGTCCTGACATGGTCAGGTATTTGGTACTATCCCAGAAACCTCACTTCGTTGGAACGGGGCGCATATCTCCGCAGGATATTGGATGAGGTGACTGAATTGGACCATGGTGTCGTCCCCGGGGGGGTTGTACAAATCGGAATCCACGGCCAACAACCGCTGTCTTCCCAGGCCTCTCCCCAAATATATCCAGCGTTCGGCACCCCCCCGCCTTCAGCTCCGTCTGCATCCGGGGGCCCAGGTCCTCCTCGTGGGACCCGCACCTGTCCCTTGGGTCAACAGCGGCGCTGGTACACCAGTATTGCACTTGAGTAACCTCATTTTGGAGGGACATCACGCGTTTCCTCCATGCGTGGGGTTGATCCTTCGAGCCCTGCCTCCCGAATTTCGTCCCCGGGTCGCCAAACTGTCCCAAAGTCGCCAAACTGCCCCGGACGCGCTATTCTGCTCCGCTCTCCCTCTCCTCCGTGTGCTGGGTGGGGGAATACGGATACCCGTATAACACAGGATGATAGTGCACAATGCAAGGGGCTCGCCGGCCTTACGCTTCGATCCTGATCCCCCAGACACCAATAACCCTTGACTCCTTACACGATTCTCTATTGGTTTATCCGTTAGAGTGAATTGTCCGCCGCATCGCCGTCTCGTGCTCGTTGCCGGCCATGGGTTACCGCTTTGTCGCACCGTCTATAGGCCACGCACCATGCTCCCCCTCTGCGTAGGACCGCAAGGTCGAAAGGACCCAGTTGTAGTTGCCCAGAGCCCTTAGTGCGCGGTCATATGCTTCAACTGGGTGATCAGGAAGATCTTCCAGCCACATGGTGTTATTGTCAGCTAGAGCTTGGGCTTTTCGTCGCTCAAACTTCTCGCGCGCAGCCTCGGTCGGTGGAACCTGGTAGCGAGCCGCAAAGCCACGACTGAAAGCCTTTAAAAGATCGAGTAACGGGGAGGTCGCGGCAAACTGGAAATCTTCGCCGAGACGCCTGGGGAGATACCGCCCAACCGCGAGGGCGCCGCGTTTGCGCAGCCCTCCGGCGATACCATAATCCGTCTCCATCGTCTTGTCGAATGTGAGGCGGAGATATGTGGCACGTTCCAACGCGCTGATGTTACTGGGGTAGCATCGAATGGCTGACCATGTTAGGACGTGGAGGTAAGACTCGAGGTCGTCTTGGAGTTGGAGTTCGTGGGGCTCCTGTGGATTTTGAAGCAAAGCCGCTGCCATGAATTGCCATGTTCCCTAAAGCAGAATAATATGAGCATCAGATCGTCCAAGTATCAGTTGAATGAGCATACCGCACGATCACGTCGTCTGCGCGACACTGCGTCAAGCGGCTTGCAGAGATCCCGGTCGATCAAAAGCCCTTCCGTCCCATCATTTCCTAGAATAATGTTCCCCACGCGAATATCGCGATGCAAAATACCAGCATCCTCCGAGTTGTATGCATGCTTGTGGGCTACAAAACAGTATATCAGCACGTTGCAGATAGGGTCGCACTCACATCACAGATACCCACCTTCGATGGCGTCAGCCAGAGCGATGATTAACTCGTGCGTGGACTTGAAAGCCATGCTGTAATGGGATGGACGTGGGCCACCAGAGACGTCGTGTGTGGACTACGCACAAGGCTCCTTGATTGTAGTAAGACTTATGTGACAGTTGTGTGTACGCCCCACATAAGCCATTGCCACGTTCAAATGGTGCAATGTGGGACCTGACACTGGTGAAGTCGATGATCATGATAGATATCACCCTCCTTGGCAATGTCGCGGCGATTGATCCTCCACGTGCCCTACAGGTTGACGACTCTTTCCTGAAGTGGATCACACACCGGCAGGGTGCGGGTAGCACATCCGGTGAGGGAAAAGGAGGGCGTGGTCCGACGTAGACGTTAGTTCAGCACGCGAGGAATACACACGAATGAACGCTGAGGCACAGTGCTAGGCAGTGTGCAAAAGCTTGGGACGGATGACCTCTCGGTGGATGTGCACCGCTAGAACCTTCCAAAACGTGACTCGGAATTCAAGAGTGTATGACTGGTATTTCACCACGGGGAGCGCGCCACGCCGTAGAAGCTGACATTTTCATTTAGAAGCAGCAGTGAGCGCTGTTGGGGCACATCACAGTTTGTGACTGTTTGTCAATGCCTTTGTGTTTCAACAAGGACAAACAACCCATCGTCAATTGTTCGAGGCGCTACGAGCCTTTACCTGCTGCAAAACCAACCCCGACAAGCGAACCTCGTCGAGGGCCCGCCCACGGCTCAGCACTCGGCTGCCAACAACCGTGCTTGATGTCCACGGGCGAAGGCGAGGCTTGTCCATTCATGGGCATAATCTCTGTGCCCGCCCCCGTCACGGTGATACAGTATTTCGACTTCCCCACACCGTTCTGCAACGCGTGACTCGGATACCCAGACACCGTATATGATCTCTGCCGCGCATGCCTCCGAATGCGCCGCAGGGGCTGCACTCATGCTGCATCTGCAAAACTTAATGATACTCAAGCATAAGTGTAAGATAAGTACATGCTTGCCACGTCCCGACCCTCCCCGTGGCACGGGCATCTGCGCGTTTTCAGGCGGCAGGTCTCAGGGAATAAATTCCCTGCCGCGGCGTAACGGCGGACGCGACTGCCTTGGCATGGGCCCATGCCATCCCCGCGCATCCTTTTGTTCGTACCGTCGACGCTGCGCATCCATGTATCCATACCGTTCACTGTGCATCCTGCCCTCTTTGCGTGTCACGCGAAATGGGTAGGAACGGTGCGTGGGCTGTCGACTCGGCCCCGTGAGTCGGCCATCGGGGATGCTTGGATTAGATTCGAGACCGCCTGGGGCCCTTGGATTCGAGGCCGTCTAGGGTCCGATTCTGGGACTTGAGGCCGCCGGGGCCAAGGCTGATACTAGTCTTCCTCGTGGGACTGCACCTGTTTCTTGGGTCTTGGGTAGACAGCGGCACTGGCACACCTATACTGCACCCGCGTAACCGCGTCGTCGGGGCACGTCACGCTTTCCTGCACGCGTGGCATTGATCCCGAGCCCTGCCTCTCGAATCCCGTCTCCGGGTCGCCCATCCGTCCCAAAGACCACCCCGGACGCCCCATTCTACTCTCTCTCCCTCTCCGTCATGCCGGACGGCGGGAACACGAGTATCTGTGCAACGCGATACACCAGTGCACGATGCAGGGGATGCTGGCCTCGCGTTTTGATTCTGATCCTGATCTCCAGACACCACCGACCCTCGGCTCCGTACGCCACTCTCTATTGGTTTATCCGTTAGAGTGAATCGTCCGCCGCATTGCCGTCTCGTCCTCGTTGCCGGCGACGAGTTACCGCTGTGTCGCATCGTCTGTAGCCCACGCACCATGCTCCCCCTCTGCGTAGGCCCGCAGGGTCGAAAGGACCCAGTCGGAGGTGCTCAGCGCCCTCTGTGCTCGGTCATACGCCTCAACCGGGTGGTCGGCGAGATATTCCAGCCACATTGTGTTGTTATCAGCTAGAGCTTGGACCTTTTGTCGCTCGAACTTCTCGCGCGCGGCGGCGGTCGGTGGGATCTGGTAGCGGGCCGCGAAGCCGCCACTGAACGCCTCTAAGAGACCGAGCAGTGGGGACGAAGCGGAAAACTGAAAATCCTCGCCGCCGGGGCACTCGGGGAGGTAGCGCCCGGCTGCAAGGACCAGCCTTTTGTGCAGCCCCCCGGCGACGCCATGGGTCGTTTCGATCGTCTGTTCGAATGTGAGGCGGAGGTATATGCTGCGTTCCGACGCGCTGAGGGTGCTGGGGCAGCGCTGGATGGCGGTCCATGTTAGGACGTGGAGGAAAAACTCGAGGTCGTCTTGTAGTTCGTGAGGCTTCTGTGAATTTCGGAGTGATGCTGCGGCCATGAATTGCCATGTTCCCTAAGGAGCATGGTAATCGATATGAGCATCAGATCGCTCTGGGGAATGTGAGTTGGGTGGACGAACTATACGAGGAAGACGTCCGACTCTGCGCGACGCTGTGTCCAGCGGCTTGTAGAGATCCCGGTCGATCGGAGGCCCTCTCGCCGCATCGGCCCTTAGAGCGATATCACCCACGCTGACATCGCGATGCAAAATACCAGCGTGCTTGTAGGCTACGAAACGGGACATCAGCATGTCGCAAACAGGGTCGAACCCACATCACAGATCACAGATGCCCACCTTCGACGGTGTCGGCCAGGGCGACGATTGGCTCGCGCGTTGACTTGGACGTCGTGAATTCGCGGTCGACTGCACCGAAAGCCATCCTGTAATGGAACAGTGATTCGGCCACGAACTTGAAAGCAGAGAATAGCTTGAATGAGCCTGTTGGTCGGCACATGTGGCCAATTTGTAGACCCGACCTCGTGGCGTAACTATATAATAAGGACAAGCTCGCAAGTGCGATTTGCGAGAGTCCACCCGCAGCTTTCGGCCAATGGTCGATGAAACCAGTACTAAGTACAGGTCAGCATAGTAATATGTACCACATAATGTTTATCCCCCTCTCCCCCTTGCCCTCCCTCTCTGCCTTTCCCTGCTTCCTCGCCCCCCTGTCCCCGCTAATAAACCCTCTTTCCCCCGTAACTAAACTCCCCGACAGCACACAACTCCTCACCAACAAACAAACGCATTCACTCCATACTCCCGACCTGCTCCCCGCGCGGCCGCCCGCCTTCAGCTCCGCCTGGGCGCCTGGGTGCGCTCCGCCTCGTCCTGCACGCTCTCGATGGACTTGAAGTATTTCGTCGTGGATGATGACACTTGTGTGCCAAAGTCAGCGCCATGGTGGGTGGTGGGACGTACACATTGTTGAGGACAGAAGACAACTGTGGCAGGGGAGCCTGAGGGCGATTCAGATCTGATTCTATAAGCTACGCACGTCCGCCTCCCCATTGGACCATGCAGGAATGGAATAAATCGATGGCCAAGAAATAGGGATAGAACATACGATAGTAACATTATGCTGTGTCTCAGGCAGGCAAACCCCAGTCCTCCACCACTGGGTTCGCCGTGTACCTTGTTGGCACACTCTCCGTCTGCACAGGTGGGGATGCCGGAGAACTCGCCAGCGTATGAAGCGTCCGTCGTGAAGCCCATAAGGCTACTGTTCAACATGTATTATCTTTGGCCTGCACGAGTTGCAAGAGGGGTGAACAATCGGGCGCGTCACTTGGGATTTCTGCTCCACATACTACGAGTGGTACTACAGATATATTGATGATACAGGACGATCATTATACTACCGTTACTGTCCTCCCATTGAACAGGCTTCAACGTACATCGTAAGGAGGTATGTCCGAAAGAAAAAAGAAATACGAACCCCGCTGCTTGATTGCAAACGGCTCAGCCGCAATAACCTTTACATTATAATGCCCCTCTCCTCACGAGCCCAGGGAAACAGCTCGTTTGAGGATTTCAGCTACCTCTTCGCTTTTCTCGATGAAGCCCACACCCGCAGATTCCATCTCTCCCCACTCCCTCCCGCGTCGTGCAACGCTTCGCACCGCGTCCTTGACCACCCACGCCTTGAACCCAAACCTGACAGCGTCGATCGCCGTGTACTTCACACAATAATCGCTCGCCACACCCACGAGAAACACGTCCGTGACCCCGCTATCATGCAGCGTTTTCGGGAGATCGGTTGTCGTAAGATTCCACCTATCGCAGAATGCACTGTAGCATTCCCCATCGTCTTTGCCTTTTGATATTACCACTTGTAGGTGCTTCACCTCCAAATCCTCAACGAATTTTGCGCCTTCGGTGCCTGCGATACAATGACCGTGCCACAACACCCGCTCCGAGACCAAATCTTCTCCGCCATGTGGGGCATCCTTCCTATCATGACTGCTTGCGAACGAAACACCCTTCGCAGGGGGCCACAACACCTGCTCCAAGCCCAAATCTTCTGCGGTATTTCCTTCTCCTTTAAGAAGCTTTGTCGGTGGGAATATGGTGATCTTCTCGAAAACATTCTTCCCATCATGATTGCTTGCGAACGGGATATGCCAATCCCGCGTACCGACCTTCAGCTTGAAGTCAAGCGCGAGGAGGAAGTTGATGGGTGCGATGATTTGGGATGCGCCAGGAACTGCGAGGCTTCCTGAGATGAAGTCGTTCTGCATGTCGATGACTATGAGGGCTGGGACGAAGTGCTCGTTGGCCATCTTAGTTTGCACCCTGGGGTAGTGAGCTGTAAACATGTCTGACCAAGAGCACATGTGGCTGCACGATGCATGCATACCTGGGTGTCTGATACACTGTCGCTAGTGCGCCGCTAAGATGCGAGATCGTGTAGTTGTGGGAAGGGTTTCTGCGGGGAAAAGTGACGGTCTCGAGGTCCTTAGTCAGCGCGGAAGCGCCGCGCGCGCACGGATGGCTCCGGTCCAGGTGGGCGACCCCAGCGGTAGGGCGAACGAGGGCTTCTGGAGGCGTCTGGAGGTGGGGAGAGTGACGGGATCGAGTCCGGAGAGGCCGTAGACAGCGTAGAAAAAATATAGCAATGATTCGAGCACCGGACAAGCATAGCAGGGTGCAGCGCAGAGAAAGGGAAGAGGGAGGGAGGTTTTAAGGTGCGTGCCGAAGTCGACTGAAGGTTTCTCACGTGAGACCGTCCAATCTTTTCTTGAGCACCGCGGTCGCGCATCGCTATTTGTGGCTGTTTGTCAACGCCTTTGGCTTTCAATAAGGACAAACAACCCATCGTTCGGAGTTGTTCGAGTTGCTACGAGTCTTCACTTGCTGCAAAACCAACCCCGACGAGTGAAACTCGTCGAGGGCCCGCCCACAGCTCAGCACTCAGCAACTATGCTTGGTGTCCATGGGCGAAGGCGAGGCTCGTCCATTCACGCTGGGATAATCTCTGTGTTCGCCCCGGCCATGGTGATACGGTATTTCGACTTCCCCGCACCCTTCTGCAACGCGTGACTCGGATACCCGGACAGCGGCACTGGCACACCAGTACTGCACTTGCTTAACCTCGTCGTCGAGGTACGTCGCGTTTTTCCTTCACGCGTGGCGTTGATCCTCCGGGCCCTGCCTTCCGTGTTGCTGGCCACGGCTTGCCGCATCGTCTGTAGGCCAAGCACCATGCTGCCCCTCTGCGTAGGACCGCAGGGTCGAAAGGGTCCAGTCAGAGGTGTTCAAAGCCTCTCGTTCACGATCGTACACTTGAACTGGGTGTGTAGGAAGATATTTCCACATTATTGGACTGGCAGCCTCAGCGTGAGCCTTCAATTCTGTGAATTGCTTGCGTGCTTCATCGGTCGGTGGATTCTGATAGCGAGCCACAAACCCACCACTGAAAGCCTTTAAAAGATCGAGCAGCGGGGACGACACAGAAAACTGAAAACCTTCGCCGCGACGCGCGGGGAGATACCGCCCGTGCCCAAGGTGATTGCCTTTGTGCAGTCCCCCGGTGGTACCATCGTCCGTGTCAATCGTCTCGTCGAAGATGAGGCGGAGATATGTGCCTCGTTCCAACGCACTGAGGTTACTGGGGCAGCACCGAACGGCTGACCATGTTAGGACGTGGAGGAAAGACTCGAGGTCATCTTGTAGTTCATGAGGCTTCTGTGGATTTTGAAGCAAAGCCGCTGCCATGAATTGCCATGTTCCCTAAAGCAGAATAATATCAGCATCAGATCGCCAAAGCATCAGTTGAATGAGCATACCGCACGATCACGTCGTCTGCGCGACACTGCGTCAAGCGGCTTGCAGAGATCCCGGTCGATCAAAAGCCCTTCCGTCCCATTGTACCTTAGAATAACGTTCCCCACGCGAACATCGCGACGCAAAATACCAGCATCCCCCGAGTTGTATGCATGCTTGTGGGCTACAAAACAGTGTATCAGCACGTTGCAGATAGGGTCGCACTCACATCACAGATACCCACCTTCGATGGCGTCAGCCAGAGCGATGATTAAATTGCGCGTTGAGTTGAAAGCCATGCTATAATGGAATGGACGTGGGCCACCAGAGACGTTGTGTTTGGACTACGCACAGGGCTCCTTGATTATAGTAAGACTTGTGTAACAGTTGTGTGTACGCCCCATATAAGTCGTTGCCACGTTCAAATGGTGCAATGTGGGATCTGACACCGGTGAAGTCGATGATCATGATAGATATCAACACCACCCTCCCTGGCAATGTCGCGGCGATTGATCCTCCACGTGTCCCCGAGGTGGACGACTTTTTCCTTAAGCGGATCATACACCGGCAGGGTGCGGGGTAGCGCGTCCGGCGAGGGAAAAGGAGGGCGTGGGCCGACGTATATACTTAGAGGTATGGTTTCCCACTCGCTGGTCTCAGTCGTGGTATCGGAGTGGTTTCCGGTGTTGATGACTTCCATCCGCTGGTGAAGCAGGGAGTTCGCCGTCGTGAGGCGGCTGTACCAGTGAACTATCAGGCATTTGCGTGCACATGGGGTATAAAGAGATGGACGGGCGGGAACCTGGAGGTTCCAAGCGTACACTCCGTGTAATGCTGCGTACTAGTCGTGGCGCACGATTGAGAGGATATCGGAGCAACAGTATCGAATTCGGCCACGTTTACGAAACAGAGAATAACTTAAAATGAGCCTAGGGTTCCGCACGTGCATACAAGCTATGACCGACCTTGTGGTATTACGAGTGCGAGCCCGTAGCCTTCAGTCGGTGATTGATGAAACTAGCAAGTACAAGCCAGCACAAAGGAGGAGTGTCATTTGCCGGTGAACACCACAAAAGTCATGATGCGTGCGCGCGCGATCACGTGACAAACGAGAAGCTGTCATTCGATGACGACTCAACGAGTCGTATCTCCTCGACAAATGATACTTCGATACCACGAACCGCGAACCACCGCCAACTCGACGCCTCACCCAAAGTCGACACCACGCCTCACCCAAAATCAACGTTCAACCCCCGCCCCCCAAACCGGAACCCAAACCCGAATCCATTCTACGCCAACCAGTCTAATGAGGTATGTATGTATGTACGTTACACGCTCCAAGTACAAGTTGCAAGTCACACGCTACAAGTTACAGTACACTTTATGAATCATGAGTCGCCATCGCCGGATAATAGTAATATGTACCACATAATGCTTATCCCCCCCTCTCCCCCTTCCTTACTTCCCACCCCCTTTCCACCGCTAACAAACAAACAACCCCCCTCCTTTCCCCCGCTAATAACCAATCCCCGCTCACAAATAAAGGCGCCCACGCACCCCCTCACTCCATACTCCCGACCTGCCCCCCCGCGCGGCCGCCCGCCTTGAGCTCCGCCTGGGTGCGCTCCACCTCGTCCTGCACGCGCTCGATGGACTTGAAGTATTTGACGGTCTTGACGTGGAGTTCTGTTGGGCGCGGGTGGGTGTGGGTGGGGTAGGGCGGGGTCGCGTGTTGTGTTGTGTTGGAGTGGCAGTGGCAGTGGGATGAGAAGGGACAACGGGCGGACACAAAGAAAACGCAGGACGACCAATTAGCCACCCACCCACCCAACGCGAAACATAAAGCGCAAAAACGCACCAGCCGTCGCATCCTCGTCCACCACGATCAGCGCCCACGGGTGGAGCTGCAGCGCCGAGAGGGTCCACTGTTCACGTACGCAGGGGGGAGCGTCAGTTAAGTATCGTATCTCGTATCGGCGCCGAGGGGGGTAGGCACACAAAACACAAAACACAAAACAACTCCCCCCCCTCCCCCCCCAAAAAAAAACCGCACCCACCAAATGATTAACCCCATCCTCAATCGCCCTGCTCAGCGCCAAACTCTTCCTTTGTCCAGTGACGACGACGACGACCTCGCGCGCGTCGAGGACGGTGCCGACGCCTACGGTGAGGGCCATGCGCGGGACGGCGGCGATGTCGTTGTTGAAGAAGCGCGCGTTGGCGAGGATGGTGTCGTAGGCGAGGGTTTTGATGCGCGTGCGGGAGGCGAGGGAGGAGCCTGCGGGGTGGAGGGAGGGGGGGTTAGTAAGTGAGCGCGCATAAACAAGGACGGGAGGGAATGCAAAGCTATGAATGCAACAAGCCAGAGCGACGAAGGCTCAAAGCCACGAGTACGAATACAAAGGTCGAAAGGCACGAATCAAGAGACAAAACCGGTGAGCGACCCAAGCGCGGAAGCACCCAAAGGTGGCACACGTGCATACAAGAGACGATAGCGAAAGATGCAAGGATGGGGCACGAATGCAGGGCCATGCGAGGGCAAGAGGAAAAGAACGTGAATGCAAAGGGCGGAAGACGAGCACGCATGTCTGCAAGACGCGAGTGCCAGACTAAAACCAAAACCACCCCTCCCGCAGCGAAACAAACGAGAAAGCACGCACCAGGCTCATTGAACGCAATATGTCCGTCCTCGCCGATGCCACCGAGGAAGAGCTCGATGCCGCCCGCGGCGCGGATGCTCGCCTCGTACGCCTCGCACTCGCCGACGAGGTCTTTGACGGTGCCGTCAAGGAGGTGCACGGAGGTGGGGGGGATGTCAACTGAGGAGGCGACTCGTAAGGAAAAAGCACGGGGAAGAAGCACGGGGGGACGCACTGTGGGAAAAGAACTCGCGGAACATGAAGGTGTGGTAGGACTCGGGGTGGTCGCGCGGGAGGCCGACGTATTCGTCCATGTTGAACGTCACTACGTGCTTGAACCTGCGGGGGGTTAGCAGCAGCTGGGACATCGCGTAGGGACGGACGTACGAGAGCTTTCCATCCTGTACGAGCTTTATGAGGGCTTTGTACGTCGGGATGGGCGAGGAGCCAGTCGGGAGGCCAAGGACGAAGGGCTTTTCTGGGGTCGGCGCAAAGTCGTTTATGCTGGGTGGGTCAGTGAGTCGGCGAGGGACGGATAAGGAAGACAAGATAGTACCGCTTTGCGATGTAGTTTGCAATGTAGTCGCCGACTGCGGTGGGGTCGTCGCGGATGATCAGACCTGTCTGCCAGAGTCAGCGCCGTGCAGAGCGTCGTGGCTGGGACGTACGCATTGTTGAGGGGAGAGGAGGACTGGAGCAAAGGAGGACGAATCTGATCTGACTCTATAACTATAAGCTACGCACGTCCGCCTCCCCATTGGACCACGAATAAGGCATCACATGCTTCCGAGCTCGGCGTGCTCCTCCTCGACGTGCTCAGTGGTCTAGAGCCACATCATCGGCCCGCACTTCCATCCCATCACTGCTTACCTACACATCGCTACCTTTTCGTGTTCATATTCACTCTTCTGAATATGGTAATCTGGCAACTCCCGAGAGGCTCATTTCGCCTTCGTGCAGACTCATTATATCCTCAGTCTGCTATTCATGACTGAGGGTAAGTCGCTCGTTAGCCTACCTAGATACCAATTTTTACTGACATTATATACGACACTGATCCACTTTTGTATCTAGGTACGTTCACCAACTTAGTCTGCTATTCACGACTGAGGTACACTGATCCACGTATCTAGTGTCCATCATACTATGAATCATACCTCACCAGTCTCTCGAGAGGCTCTGGTCCCGTAGGGGCACCAAGTCCACGGACCCGTCAAACGCATAGGGCGTCGATCATCAGTAACACCATGACACAGAACGCGCGTACCCGAGGTCTCCGCCGCCTATGTCCTCCACTGCCTCCTCCGCGCTGACTTTCACCTCGACGTCCAATTCACCTAGGGCGGCGACGATTGCGCACTCATACAATCCCCACAGAGACCTCCCCACGCCTCGGGTCGTGCACCCCATCTTGGTTTCGGGGCGGCCTCGGCTCGGGCGTCACCCGTGCTCACGACGCTCGCGGTGTCGGGCACGGTGCTGACGGTGGAAGGAAAGGAAGGCGAGCGTACTTGGCAGTGGCGGTGTGAGCGCGAAGATCAGAACGAGTGTCTTCGCACCGATTCCGTGCTGCGAACCAGAGGAGGGGAGGGAGCGCGAGCTGCTGGAGAATATCAACCCTGGGCTAACACACGAACCACCAACGCCTCTCCCCGCCTACCACCACTATTCTTGCGTGCAGACTGTCCTAACTTACAACAGTGGTGGGTAGTCGTTGTATTCGTGTCTTGAACTGGTTTTTCATGGACGGTCGCAATTCTACCTCCCTCGCGTTGGACAGGCGGCATAGTACCTCACCAGCACTTCTCTCTCTCGACCCTGGTCTCGTAGACTTGCTTGCGCAGGTCAACTTCCCACTCATGGCGACCTTGCCTACGGCACCAACTCCACGGACCCCACGAACACATGGGGCGTCGATCAGCAACAAGACCCGTATAACAACATGATGGTGACCTCGGCGGGCACCTTCGACGACGACGAAACGGTGCGGGGTATCTGTGAGTGAATAGTTGTGTCTGCGGCTGCTTATCACTTATCGTTGGGGGTGTTCGTCCCGCTCGACCGACCCTCAAGGCGGACGAGCAGCCGTTCCCGATCCTCTTCTCTAACCTCTTGTCCCCGAACACGAAGCTCATTAATCATTCACAGGGGGCCTCGTAATCCCACAGTCGAACCCGATTATCGAGCTCAGCGTCTGTGCGCCCCGACTCCACTTCGCTGAACACCATCGCAGACGAAATGGGCCCACGCTCGAGCGTCAGGAATCCCGATCGAACCGGCGCGCCCGGGGCTGGGATGCGGTGGGCGGAGAGGGACTCCGAGGTGTGTCTGCCGATTGAGGCTGACTGCGCGCTGGTCCTTGTGGACACAGTCGTCACGGCCCCGCAGACGGTCATCGCGCTTCTTTGCGAATGCGTTCAGTGGGTCCGCGATGGGTGGCCCTGTTTATATTCATCGATGCCAGGAGATCATTATGATGTCGGGGGAGCAACGAACTTGGAGGCCGTCTCGGTTTGGCGTCTATTACTCAAAGCGCGCGGGTCGATATTACTACTAGATACCATCCCCGCTATCGACTCGGACTTATTGGGTACACCCTGCCCGGCGCGTTTGGGCCGGGGTCTGCCTGAGCGCGTTTGAGCCGAGGACTTGACTTATGCATATTTCCACCTAGAACCCGGGTCGGACAAACGCCTCTCTCTGCGGGCGGTTCCTGGTCGTGCGCATCGTCTTTCGATTGTTGTCTTAGTTTTATTTGGGCTCGCGATTTGCGTGCGTGTGGCACACAAAACCGCACCAACACGCTCTTCCGACCGCCCACTGCTCCTCTTCACCAAGCTACACCCCCACATATCTCACCAATACCCGGGCCGCAAAACCTCCCCGCCTACGTTTCTAGCCGGCGAGTGGCGGGTGGAGGGCGACTATCTTCGGAGCAGGTGTGAACTTGAACCTCCTGGACAGTTGGAATTTTACCTCCGTTGCGTCGGGCACGGGAGGGCCTGCTCCAGGTGGCATAGTACTTCACTAGTCTCTAGAGGCGCGTAATCTCTTCATATCTCGCCAACACACAGCCCACAAACGCCTCTCCCCGCCCACCTTTCCATCATTCTCGCACCCAAACTATCCCAGTATCCAAATTACGTGCAGTGGCGGGTGGCGGCTCTGCCCATGCCTTGGACTGCATTTCTACCCCCCTCGTGATGGGCAGGCGGCGCAGTACCCCACCAGTCTCTCGAGGCTCCGGTCCCGTAGGGGCACCAGGTCCCCGGACCCGTCAAACGCATGGGGCGTCGATCATCAGTAACACCATGACGCAGAACACGCGTACATCCAGGCGTTCATCAAAGGTTTAAGAGGCAGCGAAGAAAGTACCACGCGGGCTTCGTCAATGGAACCCCGGCGGACACTTTCGACGACGACAGCCGTCCCTGGTCGTCTTTACTTGTCCCCGAACGCGAGGCTCGTTGGCCGTTCCCTGGGGAGCTCGTAATCACACAGTCGACCTCAATCACGGAGCTCATGTCTGTGCGTCTCGACTCCACTCAGCTCAGCCAGAAGCGGGCAGCCCTCTTCACCGAGCTTCGTGTAGCGTGTGGTCCAAACCGTTGGCTACGAGATGAATTGAGATTTAGATGATTATATATTATATCTCGAGTGTTGCGTTCATCGGCCGCGGCAGAATCGCAATGCGAAGTGTGCAGACACGAAATGCACAATCTTGCCATGCGTTGCCGCACCCAGCCATCCACCAACGCCAGCACCGGTGCAAGTCGACAACGCGATCCCGTTCTCCTTCGATCCATCCGCGTTCAACACTTCCACATTCGACGACGTCAACCTCGACCCACTCAATATTTCCAGCGCCACCTCTTCCTCTTCCCCTTCCTCCCCCTCATACCCGCGCTCCCCGCTCAGATCTGCAGCGCTGCTCCTCACGCCACTGCGCCGACCATGCCCCCGCAGATAACACCTGCAGATGACGCCCCCCCCACGAGCACGCCGCCATCGACGGCCTAGGACCTCTCGGAGCACGGACATAGCTACCCCATGGACATACGACTCTCAGCGGAGGTGGTGCGGTGAGTGCACCCGAATCTTCCACGGGGGCTTCGGACTCGGGGCCCGCCCCGATTCAACCTTTATTGCTCAAGGTGCGCGGGATCGATACTAGATACCACCCCCGCTAGCGACTGATGGGTGTACTCAGCCGGCGCGTTTGGGCTGGGGACTCTGCCCGGCGTGATTCAGCTGGGGATTCTGCCTGAGCGATTTTGGGCCGGGCACTTGACTTATGCGTGTTGCCACCTTGAACCCAGGTTGGACAAACGCCTCTGGTCTGCAGGAGGATCCTGGTCGTGCGAATGTCTTTATCTTTTATCTTTGTCTCTATCTTTATGGCTCGCGAATTGGACCGACGGATAAATCATATACACAACACAGCACACACTCTTCTCAACTGCCTACTTCTCCTTGACCGCGCGTTCCCCGTGCAGCACGTCGCCTCGGAGCTTGCCGCCCAACGTCGCACCTCGGAATTCTCGGATCGACCTGTGATATGTTCGCGGTACGCAAACGGCGTTTGCCAGATCATCTGGATAGGGAGAGCGCGGGGGTTCTGGGAAGATGGCAGCTTGGGGGCGTTCCAGAAGGTCAAACGGAGCAGGCCTCGTCTGCGCCGTGCCACCCATAGTTGCTATGAGTTCGTTGGGCTGTCGATGCGTGAGAACGGGTAAGTTCGGCAACCCTGTCATACAGAAAGATGCTTACGGGGCCTCGGTGATCCTCCGAAGAATAGTTCGCCTTCCATTGTCGTATTCAGACAGCAGAGCCATCATGTCAGCTTGGCGGGTGAAAAAGACCACCATATGATTGCGTGACGCAGTGCAGTGGGAGCGGGAGTGGCATGGGGAGGTGAGCCAGACGACTCAGCGGGCGACCAGCGAATACGTACTCTGCGGGGAGTTCGTAACCCATCGCGTAAGTCTTGTCGACATCTTTGTGGTAGCAACTGTCACGCGTCACGTTGATTTTCACCTCTCTCACGCATCACGGGAGCTCAGTTGCTATCACCGAAAATGTGTCACGCCCGCAACTTCCCTATAAGCACGGCTACCCTCCATTTCGCCCCCATACACCTCTCTCTAACGGCCAATTTCCTTCACGAGAGCGATCTCAGATGCCTGGCAACATGGAATCCACCAACGGAAAGATAGATTTCTCGCTTACAGGTACGCAGAAACACTGACCGAATGTCTCCGTCCAAAACTTACTTGAACTGTTGCAGTCGTCGGAGCCACTGGGTTGCCTCCATCGGATGATAACCACCCGAAAGGCTACTACTTCTTCTACGTTGTTGTCGAGGTGGACGGAAAGCGCGGACGGACGGCCGAGATATCGCCCTCGGATCAGTCGACCATCGAATGGGACTCTTGTTTTTCACTGCACGTGATCTTGACCCAGTATCTCCGCGTAGCCTAACCATACCGCTATGAATTTAGGAGAGCAGACAAGGCGTCGTGCATTGTGCTTCGTTTGTACAGATGTTGGAAATCGGTGCTCGCGTGCTTCTCGGGATGGAACACGACATCGCAGAAGGGGCCTCGTTTTTCGGACGACTTGAGAGAGGGAAAGTTGATATGGAAATCGAGAGCTAGTCCCGAGAAGTTGCTAGGATCCGGGGGCGAGTTTACAAGTGCCTCACTCATCACTGTTGCCGTGATGTAAAGACTGATTCTTCCCTCTAGAGATGGCTCTACCGGCGAAAGCACCCTACGATGAAGGCCATCTCATCGTGAAAGTTGAACGAGCTGCACATACCGAAGGTGAACGTCCCGTCGTTGGCGAGGTACACTATTCATTCGCGCCAATACACACGCCACCAACAACTCTCCCCCTGCCTTTCCACCATTCTCGCACCGAGGGTGGCTAATCCCACAGCCGACCCGATCACTGACCTCAACGTCTGTGCGTCCTGACTCCACTTGGCTGAGCACCTTCACAGACGAAATGGGCCCGTGCGACGAGGGCCACAAATCCCGATCAAATTGGCGCGATCCGGGGCTGAGTGGTGGGACGCGGTGGGTGGAGAGAGACTCCGAGGTATACCTGCCGACTCCGGCTGACTGCGCACCGGTCCTTGTGGACGCGGTCGTCGGGGCCCCGCAGACGACCATCGTGCTCAACTCGACTCGGCGGTCTTTCTTCCCGAGTGCGCTCAGCGGGCCCACAATGGGGGGCTAGTTTATATCTATCGACACCAGGAGACGTCGATAATGTCTGGGGGAGCGACGTACTCGGTGGTCGTCTCGACTCGACCTATGTTGCTCAAGGCGCGCCGCGGCGGGGTCGATGTTACTACTACCACTAGATACTACCCCCGCCATCGACTCGGACTTGGTGGGTACGCTCTGCTTGGCGGGGAACTTGACTCATGCGTGTTTCCACCTCGAACCAGGTGGGACGAACGCCTCTGGTCTACGGATGTCAGGCGGTTCCTGGGTCGTGCGCATCATCTTCGGAAATATTTTATGGGCTCGCGAATTACGTATGTACAGCACACAAAACTGCGTCGACGCGCTCTTCTGACCGCCTACTTCTCCTCTTCACCAGGCTCCATCCCCTCATATCTCGCCAATACCCAGGCCACACAACCTCCCCGCCTACATTTCTAGCCGGCGAGTAGCGGGTGGAGGGTGACTATCTTCGGAGCCGGTGTCTTGCACTCGAACCTCCTGGGCGGCCGGGATTTTACCTCCGTTGCGTTGGGCACGGGAGGGCCTGCTCCAGGCGGCATAGTAGGTTCCTATTTCAATGAGGTGCGCCGCGAGCCCGTCTACCCTACATGTCTGTTTCGCACATAGGATTGAGCTTGGTCTCGCTGGCAGGGATCTTTGTTCGAGCCCACGCCGAAGCAGACTTACTTCGGCTCTCACTGCGATCGGTTGAAGGAGATCAAGGATGAGTACGACCCCACTGGGCTGTTTATTGTTGAGGCTGGGGTTGGGTCTGATGAATGGTTCGATAATATGAACTGTCGGCGCTTCGACTGAAGGGCTGTTCCAATTTCGGCACACATCGCTGAGGTCCCGCCTTTGCAACTCAACGGCTTCACTAGCTCATATACACAGGAGTCCGCGCAGTTTGCGCGCACCGTTTTCGCTGAAGGACGTCTCCGTATACCTGCATTTGTTCATGCAATATAATATCAATTAGTTTTATCATTGTAACCCATCAAGGATAGGACGCAGGCCCTTGATGCTTGATGATCCAGATGAAAGTGAATAAATCGATCGAGTATACCGGCACGCTCATTCCTAGCATTTGTTGAGGGTGGGGGTCCATTGTGGAGGGGATAAGGGTGTGGGGTCTGCATTATTGGGAGTATGTCAAGGTCTGATATCATCGTGTTGAATGGTCTCAACGAACACTGGGAAGGAGTGTCACTACACCGGTATGACTCGCTTCGGGGTTGAGGTTCCTGAGGTGTTCTGCGTGGAGGGCGAGTCACAAAGCTAACTCGCGATCGTGGACTAAATGGCGTTTGCAGACTCGAGTTACATGGCACTCGTGATATAATTACAAGAAACGGGATCGATGGTGCATTGTGCATTAGCATATTATATTATATAGGTATTCGTATTCCCGGCGCCGGCACACGCTGGAGAGACGGGCGCAGGGGAGCAGAATGGGGGCGTTCTGGATGTTTGGCGACTTTGGACGGTTTGGTGACTTGGACTTGGAGAGGAGATTCGGGAGGCAGAGCTCAGAGGATCAACGCCACGCGCGAAGACAAGGCGTGGGTGGCGAACCTCGAAGCTGAGGAATACAAGGTTACGCAAGTGTATCATTGCCGCTGTCGACCCGAGAGACAGGTGTAGGTCCCACGAGGAGGGTCGGGGCTCTCGAATATGACCCTCGCCGGCGGACGACCTCGAGTCCAAGAACCGAACCCCAGACGGTCTCGAATCCAAGCACCCCCCGGCACGAGGCGGAGTCGACAGCCCACGCGCCGTTCCTGCCCATTTCACGTGGCGCAAAACAATAGGATATGAGTGGGGGAGATGACGCGTCGACGGATCGCAGTGGACGGTACGAACACATGGATGCGCAGCGTGGATGGTATGAACGCAAGGCGCAGGGGTAGTATGAGCCCATGCCGAGACAGAGCTGCGTCCGCTGATACACCTGACAGGGATGTTGTATGCCTTAAGCCCTGCGGCCTGCAGACACGCAGATACCCGTGCCACGGGGAGGGTTCGGGTCGTGACACATATATACTTAACTTGGGCTTGAGTACGTTTGCGAGGGCAGCACGAGCGCAGAGCCTGTCGCACATTTGGAGGCACGCGCGGCGGAGATCGTATACGGTATCTGGGTTCTGTGTATCCGAGTCAAGGGTTACTGAAGAGTGCGGGGAGTCGAAATTCCGTATCGCGGGGGCGAGCACAGAGACCATGCCAGCGTGAACGGACAAGCCTCGCCCTCGCCCGTGGACATCAAGCATGGGTTCTGAGCGCTGAGCTGTGGGCGGGCCCTCGACGAGTTTCGCTCGTCGGGGTTGGTTTTGTAGTAAGCAAGACTCATTACAACTCGCGATGGGTTGTTTGTCCTTGTTGAAACACAAAGGCATTGACAAACAGTCACAAATAGTGATGCGCCATGACAAGCTGCGCTCTTTGCGTCATTCCAGGTTCCTCGACCACCAAAACAGCGGAGGTAAACGCTGCAGTCCTGGCGGGCATCTATTGAGTTCGCGTCTCTTCTCAGGCAGGAGCGAAATAGATGTCGGCTTCGACGGCGTGGTGCACTCCCCGTCATGGAATGCCAGTCATGCACTCTTGAATTCCGAGCCACGTTTTGGCAGGTTCTAGCGGTGCACTCCACCAAGCGGTCACAGTTCCAAGCGCTTGCGCACCGCCTAATACTGTGTGCCCCACGACTGGCAGCAGCTCGACCTACCGTTGGAGCATTGGCCTCCGTGGCAGTGTCTCTGGGAACCAAGCGCTGGGGCAAGTGCCCCCAACGTGATTAGACCCTGTCTGCGATTCTGCGATAAGATGAACAATGCCCAGATATCGAAGAAGGAACGATTGATATCTAACTGCAGCCTCTGACTAACCATCCGGCTATGTACTCTCCCGAGCATCCCCACCAATCCGAGCACTCCATCACTCTTACTTATCGGCTTACAGCTGACTTTACGAACTTTGTGTCACCGGTTTCTTCGAAGCTCGGTCCCCGTGGGCGCTTTGCACTACCACTCCGTAAGTAGCGTCGAGACTTGACATAGCCCGAGCTCGGCTCCACACCATGTTCAACGCTCAAAGGCCTCACTGACCCGCTGATTCCCCCACCCTCCTCTTTACCCGTGCGTGGTACCAGCCATGCAACGCCTTCTCAGCCTTTTCCCCTTCCCTCTGCTCGCTCTCAACCAATCCACGCCCCTCTGCCGCTGCCTATACGGCGACGCCTGCTGGCCAACCACCTCCGATTTCTCCTCCCTCCAGTCACAGATCTCCCGGCCTCTAATCTACCCCATCCCGACCGCCTCCGCATGCTACCCCCTCTCCAGCCCCTCCGAGAACTGCACAGACATCCAAACGAACTGGCACAACGGCACCTGGCGCGCAGGCCACCCGGGGTCGATGGACAGCACCAACTACGAGAGCTTCATCTCCCGCAACGGGTCGATCAGCGCGTGTTATGTGAACACGACGCTGGGGGTGCCGTGCGAGCAAGGGAACGTGCCGGTCATTGGTGTCGATGCACGTTCCGTGAGCGACGTGCAAGCGGCTGTGAAGTTCGCCGCGAGCCATAATCTTCGCGTAGCTATCAAGAATACAGGGTAAGGAAGCGCCCTTTCTAGCTGTATTGACTGGCGACCGTGCTGACCCACCCTGAAAGGCATGACTTCACGGGGCGGAGTGCAGCTCGCAATTCATTTATGATATGGACGCATCATCTCAACAACATCACCCTCAACCCCACATTTGTACCGGAAGGCGCGCCTGCAATGGAGACATACGATGGTAAGCACGCCATCTTGCTAGATGGATTCTATTGAACCTCGACGCCGACGTACGTGTCCACAGCTATCACAATCGGCTCAGGAGTGATATGGAACGATGCGTACAACGCTGTGGCAGCCCAGGGGCGTATGCTGATTGGCGGTATATCTGCAGGAGGTTCCGTTGGCGCTGCTGGGGGATGGTTGCAAGGCGGAGGGCACAGTGCATTTTCTCCTTTGCACGGCCTAGGCAAGTCGGCGCCAGCAGTAACACGGAATTGTTCGATTTAACTAATTCATCTATCTCTTGACCAGGGGTGGACAACGTCATCGAAATCAAGCTTGTCACAGCTGCTGGCGAATACCTCACAGCCAACGCCCACCAGCACTCCGACCTATTCTGGGCTCTCCGCGGGGGCGGCGGCGGGACCTGGGGTGTCCTAACCTCTGTGACCTACCAAACCCACCCCACGTTCCCCGTCACCACCGTCTTCTTCAACGCCACCGCCACCAACACCACGGTAATCAAAAAGCTATTCACAGAATTCGTTCGCATCCACCCCGCGCTGTCCACGGCCTCCTTTGGCGGGTACGCGATCGCCACGAGCACCTCCCTCAACTTCTTGTATAGCCTCCCGAATGGGACGGATGCGCGCGCGAACGCGAGCTTTGACTCGTTCTTTGGCCTGGCGAGGAGCCTCGCGGTGGAGGGGCTTGAGATCGCCACACAGGAGACGGGAACGTATGACTCGTTCAATCAGTGGTTTCAGAGCATATTCCAAACCATCCCCACTGACGGTGGCATCGTAGAACTCGCCTCCCGGCTCCTCCCAACAGTGCTATTCGCTGAGGATGAATACGAAGCCTTTGCGGACAAGCTGTTCACCGTCGCTGGTTATCAGATCATTTGGAAGTACGTCCTTGCACTTCGCCCCTACCTCCACCCACACCTACTGACCCCCGCGACCCCTCTTTCGCCGTCAGCTTCGTTGCTGGTGGAGCCGTATCGAAAGTCGACCCCGACTCGACCGGCCTCAACCCGGCTTGGCGGGAATCCTTAGTGGAAGCGATATGGGGCGTAAGGTGGAACGAAGGCGCGACGTACAGCGAAATCGAGCGCATGAGGGCCTGGCTGGCTGCGACGATGGAACAGGTGTCCGCCATCATGCCCGGGGCTGGTTCCTATTTTAACGAGGTGCGCCACGAGACCGTCTACTTTACATACCCGTTTAGCACAGATGGTTGAGCTTGGTCTCATTGGCAGGGATCTTTGTTCGAGCCCACGCCGAAGGAGACTTACTTCGGCTCTCACTACGATCGGTTGAAGGAGATCAAGGATGAGTACGACCCCAATGGGCTGTTTATTGTTGGGGCTGGGGTTGGGTCTGATGAATGGGTCGATGATCTGAACTGTCGGCGCTCCGACTGAAGCGCTGTTCGGCACCCATTGTCGAGGTCCCGCCCTTGTAGCTCAACAGCTGCACTGGCTTATATATGCACAGGAATCCGCGCAGCTTGCGCGTACCGTTTTAGCTTAAGGATGTCTGTACATCTGCATTCGTTCAGGCAATATGATATCAGTCAGTTTTATCATTGTAACCCATCGAGGATAGGATGAAGGCCCGTGACGCTTGAGTTGTGGGAGGAATAACCAGATCGAGCACACCGGCATGCTCCGTCTCAACATGTACTGAGAGGGTGGGTCCCTGGTGGAGGGCACAAGTGTGTAGGGGCCACACTATTGAGAACATGTGAATCTCTAATACCACCGTGCTCGATGGTGCCCCCACCCTCTCAACAAACGCTGGGAAGGCGCTGGCGTGGTAGACCGAGACGACAGCTGCCTGGGTCAGTAGTTGGCAGTGATCAACCCGACGCACGGGGAAGGCAAGTATTTCTTGGATCAGCTATTTTTCAAAGTGGTCTACATGTGTGTAGCATTCCTTGGGTGTTATTCAAGTTATTGACATTCTGTTATACATTTATACATAGATGGAATTGCAATGTGTACATCCCCTTATCCGCGCCTGAGGTTGTAGCCGCCGTTGTTGTCACGGCTTCGCTTTGGTTCTTCGCTTGCAGGGGGCTCGTCGGCCTCGCGCTTTGATCCCGATCCCGAACCCCCAGACACTAACAACCCTCGGCTGTTTAAACGATTCTCTTCCAATTTCTGTACCCGGTTGGCGTGAACGGTGTGCTGGTACGCCGTCTCGTCCGTGTTGCTGACTATGGGTTGCCGCTGTGCTGCATCGTCTGTGGGCCAGGCACCATGCTTCCCCTTTGCATAGGACCGCAAAATTGAAAGGACCCAGTCGGAGTTAGTCAGAGCCCTTAGTGCACGGTCATATGCTTCAAATGGGTGATCAAGAAGATATTTCAGCCAGTTGGGATTGTTGTCAGCCACAGCTTGAGCCTTCTGCTGTTCGAACGTCTTGCGCTCGGCGTCGGTCGGTGGAGTCTGGTAGCGAGCCACAAACCCACCACTGAAAGCCTTTAAAAGATCGAGCAGCGGGGACGACACAGAAAACTGAAAACCTTCGCCGCGACGCGCGGGGAGATACCGCCCGTGCCCAAGGTGATTGCCTTTGTGCAGTCCCCCGGTGGTACCATCGTCCGTGTCAATCGCCTCGTCGAAGATGAGGCGGAGATATGTGCCTCGTTCCAACGCACTGAGGTTACTGGGGCAGTACCGAATGGTTGACCATGTTAGGACGTGAAGGAAAGACTCGAGGTCATCTTGTAGTTCATGAAGCTTCTGTGGATTTTGAAGCAAAGCCGCTGCCATGAATTGCCACGTTCCCTAAGGCAGGATGATATTAGCATCAGATTGCCAAAATATCAGTTAAATGAGCATACTGTACGATCATGACGTCTGCGCGACTCTTTGTTAAGCGGCTTGCAGAGATCCCAGTCAATCAAAAGCCCTCCCGTTCCATCGTTCTTTAAAATAATGTTCCCCACGCTAATATCGCGATGCAAAATACCAGCATCCTCGTATGCATGCTTGTGGGCTACGAAACAGTTTATCAGCACGTTGCAGACAGGTTCTAACTCACGTAACAGATACCCACCTTCGACGGCGTCAGCCAGAGCGGTGACTAACTCGCACGTTGATTTAAACGTCGTGAGTTCGCGGCCAACCACACCGAGAGCCATCCTGTAATGGATGTGGGCCGTCAGAGACGATGTACGTGGACCACACACCCAAGGCTCCTCGGCTAAGACTTGTGTTACAGTTCTATGTACGCCTCCACGGACGTCGTTGCCACGTTCGAATGGCGCAACGTGGGGGACATGATGGTGGTGGAGTTGATGATAAATATCACCCTCCTTGCCAATCTCGGGGTGATCGATCCTCCACGTATCCTTGAGGTAAACGACGTTATTCTTAAGCGGATCATACACCGGCAGGGTGCGGGTAGCACGTCCGATGAGGGAAAAGGAGGGAAAAGGAGGGCGTGGTCCGACGTAGACGTATGGTTCCCGAACCTGCTTGCTGTGGTCGTCTTCAGGAACCTCGTATCTGAAACACTCCGCGTCGGGACGTAGAAGCAACGCCCTCCTGGCGAGCTTGCATTCTGCGTCACTAGCGGGGGTTACGGAGAGATCAATGCCCCTATGTTCCGGCTTCGCGTTCCGGAATCTCCAAAAGAACCCAAGTAAAAGTTCTGGTTGCGCCGTATAGTCGAACCGTCGTGTTACAGTTACACCCGCTCGATCCCAGCGCAACAGTCGCGCATATTTACCACAGATGAAGACGGAGAACGCGAACGTGCGAAATTGTGAGCCCAGCTGCGCCAAGCCGTATGCGGTGAGTTGACCACGGGTCCGTATTCCGTCCGCGGTGTCGCTCTCGAATTTCCATCCCCGCAGATAGGACGCGAGGGCCTCGCCTTCACGATTCTGAAGTTCTTCTTCATCGGGATCCTCGAAGGCGTCATACGACTCCGTCGGTTTTACTTCAATCCACATCTCCAACCGCTTAAAGTCTGTTTTCTTCTGTCCTTTGCAGGAGCCGTCGTAAATGGTTATATCAGGCTTCAAGTGATACCCGCCAATCTCAATGTCGGTGTCGGGACGATTTCCGGTGTTGACAACTTCCAGTCCTTCGGTACACGGCGAGATAGCATCGATCTAACAAGATTGTCAGCAAGAAGTGCAAGTCGATGGACCCTAAGCACAGAT
Organism: Leucogyrophana mollusca; assembly: GCA_021014945.1. NCBI lineage: Eukaryota > Fungi > Basidiomycota > Agaricomycetes > Boletales > Leucogyrophana > Leucogyrophana mollusca. Next base: position 21,691 of record MU266542.1, on the reverse strand, counting down.
CACGCACCAATGGCTGGTACATCGAAGGCTCCTTACCGCCGGACGTAATCGCGGTGAATTTGTCCCGGGAGACTGTGGGACAAGGTGGACTGTCCGGAGACAGCGGCAGAAACTGGCCAAGAAAACTATCCACGTTCATCGCTCCCACATAGTACCCTTTGGTTTCTTTCACAAGCTGTCGTTCAATCCCCTCCTGCAACGCGGGATTATGAGAGGTGTGTGGTTTAGTACCAGACATTTTGTGTGACACCGGCGTTGTTTCTGGGGGAACAGCTGTTGACGGCCTAGGTTTCAGGGGGGTAACAGGAGCTTGCGGCCCCGCTGGTGAACCAGGGAGTCCACTATCGTGAGGCGGCTGTAAAGTTTCAGGCATTTGCTTGCAAGTAAGATATGAAAAGATGGACGAACGGAAAACTGGGGGCTTCAAGCCTACACTCCAGGTATTTATACTCTGCAGCCGTGGCGCTGTGGCGTACTGTTGAGCGGAACAGCAGTCATTCGGTCACGAAAACAGAGAACAAATGAGGCTATTGTTCCGCACATGTAAAGTTAGAACAGACCTTGTGGTATAACACGGGAAAGCTCGAAACTGCAATTTGCAAGAGTGCACTCGCAACTTTCAGCCAATAATTGATGAAACCAGTACAAGCTGGTGGTGTAGTTCACTGAACGCCACAGGGCGCCACAGGACGCCACAAAAGCCATAACGCGTACGCGCACGCGATCACATGACAAACGAGCCACTCGACAGGCCCCCGGAAGCTCCCCCATATGTCTATTCCCAAAACCCCCTCCAAACCACTCTGAAATCTCCGTTTTTTCCAGCTCAAAATCTCCTATGTGGAATAGACATGTCACGTGTCACATAAAGTCACACATGTGACTCCTGCCACAATGTGACGGAGGAGTGACAACAGTGCTGGAGATAGTGTTTGCGACTTGTTCGCTATGTACATTGGGGACGGTAAAACCAAATGAGAACCATTTACTACTCATCCTACCCCCGGGAATATGCAGGCCCGGCAACCTTTTAACAACAGCTGGCCTGGTGAAAAAGTCCCAGTATTCTCCAGCTTCGGCCTTCAACTTGAGGACAGTGGGATCACCTTCCTCAAATGCTCTCTTGCCGAGATTATATAGAACCTGTCCATATATGATGCGTGTGTCACTCGAACCCATGGTGCTGCTCGAACCCATGGTGCCGCCGAGTGAATGGTGGAGGTGCCATGTCACCCTCATCATCCAACTCGGATGCCACATGATTACTGTTCTGCTTGTCAGTGATGAGTGACAAAAAATGCGGACAGAAAATTGTACGCACAGCAGTCAGAGGCAAATAAACTTGTAACGACAGGTACGACACACTTGCGGTGCTATCACATGAGTCCACCAACTCATACTGATCACTACCGACACCTCTTACAGGTCCAAAATTTCACCTATATAGGTCTGTTCTTTGGCACACGCTATAACGAATACATGTGGTTCGAGGAGGTTGATGAAGCCCACATTTCGGGATGTGAGATGTGCGCCAAGTTGCAGTATTGGGCCAGGTCGGGCCTCAAAATTGCCAGTAAAATCTCCATTCCTGGGACAGACCTTCCCCCAATACCCCATTTTTTGCCCTCAAAATCTCCTATCTTGGGACAAACATTTTGCAAATTTCCGCTCTGAAATTCCCTATTTTTGGCATAGACATATGGGGGAGCTTCCGGGGGCCTCACTCGACCGTAACGCGGTCGCCCACAAATACTAGTAGGTTCTCCTAGACACAAGGATACTGTAACTGTATCTTGCACTCACACCTCGAGATAGTTTGTGTTATTTCGGCAGAGTTCTCCTGTCGGTGGTGAGAGATGACCTTTGCCGACACGTTAGTTGCTCATGCAAAGTCACGGTTATGCTCAGCCACCTCGGACTCGGTGAACAGCAGGCCACCAATCCATGCCTCTTTTTTTTCAATGATATCTTCGTTCAAAATCCAGTACTAATAATTATACAAACGTGAAAGCTGTGCATATCAAAATCGTTCCAAGGGAAACGCAAGGGTCCTTGTGCGTATCCTAATTCGTGTTGTGGATTTGTGTGACCTTGTCTACTTACAGGCTACTAACCAGTCTCACACCGCGACTAGTATCGTTGCCCCTCCGCTTTCACGCTTCAAATCAGCGGACCACGACTGCGTTTCATCTGCTGTTCGAATGAGACCCTCCCCTTTTGCTCTCAGGGTGCCAACAGCGTCCAGTCCCATTGGCAGACGGGCTGGAATATTGTTGCCATTGGCAATTTCGTACACCGTCCTGGCAAACTTGCCCGCATCTCCCTCGAAATCGAGTGTGGAAATAGCCTGCCGCATCATGTAGGCTTGCGAGGACGGTTCATCTGCATAAGCTGGGTGCACAGGGAACACAGGGGCAGCGTTTAAGACGTTGGTGCGGAAAGCTCCGGGTTCTATGATGCAAATCTAGTGTACGTTGATGTCAGTAAGGCCTCGCTTTCGGTAGTAGACCGCTGACCTTGATGTTCCAAGCGGGGGAGAGCTCCTTAGCCAGACCCTCTGTGAACCCCTCTATGGCTGCGATCCACCCAATTGTCAGCGTCACCGACATGACCCTGTCCGGACATGCTTACCGTGCTTACTGACAAAGGATTCGTATTCAAGTAGTTTGTGATGAGGATGGGCAAAGCTCACCTTGCGCTATAGTAGCCGAAACACGGAGGTGCTGCAAATCCAGAGACTGAGCTGATTTGAAGGATTGTTCCACCGACGCCAGGCCCGTTCACTTGGCGAAAGAAATTTACCGCAGCGCGGCTGACGTTCGACGCTCCCCAGAAATTCACATCAAACATGCCGCGAGCAGCATCAACCGGGGTACCTTCGATCTCTCCGGCTACTCCGAAACCTGCATTGTTGAAGACTACGTCGATTCTTCCGAACGCTTCTTTGGTCTTGGCGAAAGCGCTGTCGATATCAGTTTGGTTTGTGACATCGAGTTTTAATATCAGGAGCTTGTCCTTGGGATATTGTGAGGCAAGGTCGTCTAGCGCTTCGGGCTTGCGAAGAGTAGCAACAGCGATATCGCCTTTGCTCAAAACGCGCTCCGCCATAGACCTGCCAAGACCTGAAGAAGCCCCTGTGACTGAAAGTTTCCTCAGACAATTGGGACGGCATTGGGTAAAGACGATACTCACTGAACCAGGCTCGAGGGGACTGCATCTTGTTGATTTACAAGTTCGTGGGTTACAATGATAGCGGTGTGTGTGTTTAGTTAGCTGGCAGGGACGTTGGCCCTTTGAACACTCTCTTTATCTGCAACATCTTGGTGGGACCAGATGGGCAAAGAATATGCGATGTTCCAGCCAATAACGTGATTCCCGAGGTCAGGGAAAGCTGGAATCATTGGTAACATGAATGAGGCGTCCTCGCATATCTCGACGATCGCTGATTAACATAGTTAGTACGCGCCGCAAGCATTCAAGGACTACGTATGCCAGGGCGAAAGGAGTCAATGGGGATAAAGCCCTTTGAGAACACCTAGCAGTCTGGGTGAACGCGCACAAATCCCGGGATTCCCGGATCAACAACATTCTATAAGCACGGCATACTGACGTGTCCCTGCGGCAGCAGGTGACCTTCTTTTCCGTCATGAGAATAGATAACATGTTCTCGAGTGACAGAGCACTTACTCATTATGCCCAGGTTCGAACTTCCATTCATGCTGGAATTACAAGCTCGCTTCGCGTCATGAGGTATGAGTGTCTCAATGTCCTATCGCAAAATTCGAGCTATGAATTGGACTAAGATAAGCGGAAGGTTGCGCCAGCCGCATCTACAAATGAGATTATCAGTGGGTGCTGAGGATATTTCAGCGACCAGCATGATCACAGTTCACAGGGCAACCACTCAGGGGTCTGCATATGTTCTGGATCATGCCAGGTGTCGGTGGGTGGAAACCAGTTATTAATCTACCAAGTCGACTTTTCCTCATTCCGAGATGCTTTGAGGACACTCAGTGTGTTCAAGCGTTCTGTGATCACATGTAGGCAATCTGGGGGCAGGGCACATCAACCTAATGAACGACCAGACAGTTTTCCTCCCGTTAGCGGACTCATCGCACCTTGTGTGTTTATTAATCATACCAAAAGGCTTCAAGTAAAGACCCCCAGTGAAGATAATCAGACCACAATACCGCTGATGGCGTTAGAAACCGACCTTGATACCCATGAGTATTTCCGAGCGCAGGGGATTCTCGGTTTGGTAAGGAGTTCCTGGTCGCCCAAAGTATTTTACGGGAGTCACGTAGTTGAAGTGTCGTCCTGCCCAAGAGCTCAGTACCCGCCCCCTAGGGAAGACCGAAGCGTCCCAGCCGCCACATGATTAGATCGACGGAATAAGCCAGGCATGCAGTCCGTAACGATAGAACTGACATTTTGTATAGCGAACTGCGTAGCATCATGATGACGAGTTTCATAATGGAGAGGAAACGGGACGGCCTATCTCACTTCTAGCGCCACATACAGATGTCATCGCAACTCAAGTGAGAAAAAGCAAAGGCGTACGTGGAAATCAGAACAAGTTCACCCGCAGCTGATCCATGTATTATGCACGGGCAGTTTGGATCTGTGTGATGTCAAACAGCTGGGGTAGGAACGCCACCGAACAGCCTGGGTCTGGCTGTTCCATCACAAAGTTCGGAGAGATACGACCAAGGACCAAATGCGAACGCTCAATGCTCCATCCGAATCCACAATTCGCATCGAGCATGACAGTATCAGTAATTCAGGGCAGCGACACAGCACTCTGCTGAGTCTAAGAATGAGCGGGCCAGTCCTTTCGAGTCTGGCAGGGGAAATATGAGCACGATCATGATGTGGCCCTCGACATATTTAGTCTAAGGAACAAAGCCAGTCAAGTGAAATAAACAAAAAACTGACCTGCGTTGTAAGCTATTTGCTTTGTGAACGGGGAGGGAACACACCGCAGCTCCGTATGGCCGCCGTGGAACGTCCAGCAACGGCCAGAAAAAGTCTCACCGCCATGAGTTTCCCAAGGATATCGAGACAATAATATCGATAAGATCAGCGTCCGAACCCGTGCTTGAGAAGAAAACAAGCGTCTTGTCGAAAGAGAACATCCGGGGAGGAGCAGCCAAGAAAATTGCCACTTCAAGTTTAGTCAGTCACACAACTCTGACATGGCCAACCATGTAGCGCAGACTCTGCGCTCGTCAATGATTTATTCCTTGCGCCGTTGCACAAATTCTCGATTAGCATCGAGGGCTTCTCTTCAGTCTCACCCGGGTTGTTCCTACGGCTGGAGAATCCCCAGGCGGTCGATCTCTCACTACCGACCAATCTCGTCGGCCCCACCATCGGCAGCCCAAGCGTTCGTCCAATCTTCACTTTGCAACAAGCATACATTGTTCACACTCAAAAAGACAGTCAGCATGAAGCTACATGCCCTCCACAGACCATACTTGTCGTCAACAAACTTCGAACAGAGCCAGTGATAAAAGCGATCGACGAGCTACTCGAGTAAGTCCTCTATGGTCGGGTCATTTCTGCGGTTCTGGTCATCGTTTACCTGGATCTGCGTCGCCGTGCGCACTGGATAGACACGTGAAGAAGACGTACCCTGGGGTAAGGGTTTTCTCTGAAGACCGACCGGATATTCCTGAGGGAGCAGAAGTCTGGCGTCCAGGTGCGTGTTGAGCTCTTCATCAAGTCCGAAACAATCAACGAGCCAAAACATAGGCCCACAGGCAGAGAAGATTGACCTAGTGGTAACTCTCGGTGGAGATGGCACCATACTGCATGCCGCCTCTCTCTTTAGTCTCGGAGCTGTGCCACCAGTTCTTAGCTTCTCCATGGGGACTTTGGGATTCCTCCTCCCATTCCGTGAGTGCCCGTCGCATGAATCCCTCGTTGCCAAGTGTTGGCACTAACGGACCTGTTCACAGATATTGATGATTTTGTGAAGGGGCTTGAAGCAGTCTTCCACGGCAAAGCCACAATCCTCGACCGGATGCGTTTGTCTTGCACATACTATGACAAGGAGGGGAAGAAAGTTGGGTTGGACGGTAATGGTAAGCCGTCCCCAAATCCTGTTCTTCGCGCCCAAGACATCTTTCCACCTTCTCATCATAATCCCGCCAATAGAATGGCAGGTAATGAATGAAATAGCGCTACACCGCGGCTCCAGCCCACATCTAAACACAATCGATATATTCGTGGACGGACAACATCTCACAGAGGCTGTGGTAAGTCATCACCGCTTATAGCGACTTTCGGTTCCCATGCTCACCCTGCACCCATAGTCGGACGGGGTGATTGTATCTACGCCCACAGGATCAACAGCCTATTCTCTCTCTGCCGGCGGACCTATTGTACATCCCTCGTTAAGCGCGGTGGTCCTCGTTCCCATATGTCCCCGAAGTCTCTCGTTCCGCCCTCTCGTCTTCCCCTCTTCCTCATCTGTGACACTCCGTGTAAGTGCTTCTTACTGATGCACTTTTATCACAGCACTTACCGCTAAATTCACGGGGAATAGATCGGGGACCGCAGTCGCGCAGCAGCTGGCGTCTCGATGGATGGACGTGTCTCGCATGTTCTTAATCCAGGAGACTCAGTAACAGTGCAAGCATCTCCATATCCAGTACCCTGTATCAACCGATCGTCCATATCCGAGGACGAAGACGAGCGCCAAGGAGAAGGTGTTGGGCCAGGGAAAGAGGATGACTGGGTTAGGGATATAAATAATCTGCTGCAGTATAACGCTACCTTCAGGAGCAAGGCGTTACTGAGGTATAGTCGAACTTAGGTTAGGACCTCTGGTAGCGCGCCAATTTGATCAATAAACGAGGTGAGCGCTTCATTCGAAGTATTACAGCTGTCTTCTCTTTTTGAGTCATAAATATGCTGTATACTGACCATTACTGATTCTAGGTATATTCTTCGCGAGGCGCCCATTCAGAGTCGCGGATGCAACGCGGCCACCCTAATTATCCCGATGAGATGGGTGATGGTGGTCAACAGCATGCGTTATCGCCAGGTATTAATATATTTGGCGCTTCTTCAAACTCACTTCCTGTGCGATGATTGTGCAGGAATCCATCAGGCTTCTCGCTCCCATCAGCGTGGTAGATACAAGATATGTAGGTATATCAAATTCATCTTGTTGGTGCGGCCAGTGCCAGCGGCTGACTGGTACTCGTTCTACCAAGCTACATCAGATGATTTTCAGGCACCTACCACTCTTCTCAGCGCTCGAGCCTCGAGCATGGCAGACGCCCAGTCGATCGGCGCTAATTCCGATTGTTGATGTTTACACAAGGTCTCGCTCCTATATATTGAGATTACAGCAGTTTGCGAAAGTAATGGCACTGACGCGCGAGAGGAAATATAAACAAACCAAAAAAAGACTTGGTGAAATCATGTCGTCGCGTGACTTTGTGTGAGCCTGACACGCTCTGCAAGCACAATCATGCCCAGAGCTTCTCCGATATACAAGAGCAACGAGCTCATCAGTGATTCCGATACCGAGGTAATGGATATCACCGAGTCCGACACCGCTGGGTCCGAGGCCCCAACCTCCCTCGATCCCGGCTCCTCTACTGCGCCGACAGCAGTCGCCAAAACACCTGCGGCCGTGGTCATCCTGACACGGGATAGTGTTGACCGTGAGCTCGACGCTGCAAAAGTACCTGAAGGAGATAAATCAGATAATGAGCAGCCCCAGCCTGCTCTGCGTAAGAAATCCCGAAAGAAAGGTGCATATATGCTGCTTTTCGGCAACTGAACAGCCCATACTGATATTGACACAGCTGCAGCCAATGGGACAACATCGGAGGAAGCTCCTGCTCCCGTCATCATTACCTATAATCTGTCCCTGTTCCCCGCTGCTGAACTAGCTAAAGAAGATCTGAAGAAGCGGAAAGGTGTAACTACCTACTTCAAACTTGCCACGGACAAGCTGTTTGATGCTTGGCAATACGAGCTCTTACTGAAGATCAACGAGAAAATGAACCCCGAAACTATTAGCATCGACAATTACATTGTCTCCTTCACGATTCCTCGAATTTCTCCCCAGCCGATCACTGTCGCAGACGAAGACGACTTCAAGGAACTCCTCGAGCGCCTAGAAAAGGCCAAAAAGTCTGAAGCTACCATATACATCCAGGAAAAACCTCCCAAACTGAACAAGGTGTGTCTCATTCCCCTCCCTCTGTGTTGAGTACTCGTCAACTTCAATCCGGATTAGAAAACTCGTAAGCGCACAGAGAAGGAGAACAGCAATCAGAGTGACACGGACAGCTCTGATGGCCCGAAGAGGAAGAAGAAAAAGAAAAGTAATACTTCGAAGTCCACCCGAGTACAGTATTGCTGCCAAAACCCGTCGTAAATCTGACTAATCTTGTGCTGAGGTTCCCAAAGCTACTGATATCGATGAAGAAAACCAGCTTGTGAATGATAACATCAAATCCTTACGCAATCGCCACATTTGTCACAAGAAGCCAGGCTGCGAAAGCGAATTCTGCTTTATCAACGCGGCGGATGGTGGAACTCATATTCCTCTCACATTCCCCAGACTCGAGTGCTGGGCATCAGCCTTGGTAAGCCAAAATGATTGTCGTGCCGTTTACAACTCACCGATTGTGATATCCAGGCAAAAGGCCCAATGATAGCAACCCTCGAGATGCCTCCGAACCATGACCAATTCCGTATGCTACCTGACGAGCTGCTCGGCCAACAAACCGCCCTGTCCATTCGTCGAAAAGAGCTTGAGCAGAAAGCCAAGGCAGCCGCTCTGAATGCTCCCGCACCTGTTGCACCTCCTCAGGCTCCTGCACCTGTCATCAACGTCAATTTTCCACCGGAGATGTTCCAGATGCATCATGGTGGTGGTGCCCCAGTAGCTGCTGATATTGCAGCACCAATTGCCAATGCTCCGGCCAGCGGCTTGGGCCAAATCCCTGCTACCCTGTTGTCGGCTGTCCAGCTCCAATCTCTAGGCCCTCGTTTGCTTCTCGCCGACTTTTGTGCATCCTACGATATATCAGATGGAGTGAAGAAAAAGCTTGGTGACAACGGGTATATTTCGTCTCATGCACTCCGTTTTGCCACTTTGGATGACCTCGCCGAGATTGGACTGCTTCGTGGAGAAATTGCTCAACTCAGAGATGCTGTCTCATGCTGGTGTGATTCCTGATTCAGTTTTTTTTTCGTTGTTTGTTTCATTGCTTCCCTGCGTATGTTGCTCGAATCACATTGTACATTAGAATTCTCTGCAGTTTGTGACATGCGGACACTTGTATTCACTACAGCTGTACTCTAGAAATACCCTGAATGTCTCATATAGCCTTGAGCATCACTAGCCGTAACGACACGGAGTGCCTCAAGCAGATCGTAAAAGACTCCATCATCATCAGAAAAAAGATCACCGTGTCGACGAATCCACGCCTTGATTTTCGAGAAGGCCTCCTCAATGGGATTGAGGTCAGGCGAGTATGGAGGTAGAAACTCAATCCGAATACCTATTTGCAAGAGTCACGGCGGGAAGATAAGGTGAGTGAGATGAACTTACCGAATCTCTCTGCAAGCTCTTGAATCTCGTTACCGTGGTGGATACGAGCATTGTCCATGACAAGGACACTGTTCTTGCCTGGGTAAGGTGAGCACAGAGGAAGCTATCAATTGCAAGTCATCAGTGATGCGGAATCAGGTAGGTAGAGTTTGGTACTTGCCACAGAATACTCCAGAAAGCGCAAGTATCCATTGCGACGCAAAGAACCCTCCGTGACATGCCCTGCAATGACTCCGTCTATTGTAAGTGCTGCCACAGCTGTGAACCGTCGTCCGCGCACGAAAACACCCCTCATACTTGCACGGCGGCTTTTCCTTGAACGCCCCCGTCGCCTTGATAGTGTTCGTCGGTCTTTCGATGTCTCGTCCAAAAACATCAGCTGGTTGGCTGTGTAGTGGGCCATGCGACGCATATAGTCGGCACGAACATCCTCGTTACGTTCCTTGGCAACTTTGCGAAGCTTCTTGAGTGATATTCCCGCACGTACAAGCTCTCGATGAACCGTAGTGTAGTGGATCGCGATGAAACGATTGCAGGACAGGAGGGCCTCCAGCTCGTCTAGAAACCAGTCAGGGCGGTGGTGGATAAGCTCAACAAGGTATCGAAGATCCTCGAGGTTCAGTTTTCGTGGCCGTCCACGAAATGCGCTCCTCGGTTTGACGACATCACCCGTTTCGCTGTAGAGCTTTCGAACACGGAAAAAGGTACGTCGAGAGAACCCCACACAGTCGAGGATGTCCCCGAGCCCGATATGTCCTGCTTCGTAGAGTCGGAGAGCGGCAATCTTGACATCGGGTGATATTATTCTATTGCCCATCGTGCTGATGTAGTTATCGCGCTGAAATCTTACAAAGTCACGCGACGACGCGATTTCACGAAGTCTTTTTTTGGTTTGTTTATATTTCCCCTCGCGCGTCAGTGCCATTACTTATGCAAACGGCTGTAACACCCAATTGTCCATTTAGGTCAACTATTGCTACAGTGCATAAGAAAGGACAGGTGCGAATAAAGTGAATAAACTACACAAATGAATGGTTTTGGGATCATGGAAGAGTACTCGATAAATAACGATATTATAAGGTATAAACGATGGGTATCAGGCGGGATGTGCCAAAGCTCGATTGAAAAGGGATGCGGCTGATTAGACGAGCCTTCGAAATAAGCGTTTTGGGCTCAGTCTTCCCGTCGACTTGACGCTACATGGTGATTGCGGCTTCGAGTGAGTACACGAATGCGATGGCGTATAAAAGGCAGAGGACTCCTTGGAATCAAGGAAAGGGTATTCTGGCGGCGTATCCGAGAAATCCGACTCGACTATGATTTCAGGCTGCACGTGTACGTCGATGATCTCATACCGAGTGAGATGGGATACGATCGCTGGCCATGCAAAGGAGCTGATGCGGACGGAGCGTGTTTGGCCATCGGTGAGGACGTTCACCGAGAAGGATATACGCTTTTCGTCAACGCCGCCAAGCTCATCTCGAAAGACTTCCCGCGCAACGTTTACAGCTTCCTACAGGAGGCCAGGTTGCTCAACAGTCAAGTTTCACAGATCTATGTATCGACGCACCTGGTAGTCTTGGGCGGGGGTGACATATGTCATCTGGTTGTTCAAACGGTACGTGATGATGTCCACCGCGGAAGTCCTTTGAGTTGCAGGCATATTGCAGTGATGTGGTATCGGTTGGGACCTGGGGTATGTGGCTGGATAGAGACCACTCTGGGAGAGAAGGTTTTATACGACACCATGAAGCTATGTAGTCCATTTTCGTTGAAGCTATTTATCAGTGGCCCGCGTTTGAAGGCCCCGTTTAATTTTAATTCCTGTGGCCCAGCGACAGTAGGCGCTTGAGTACAAGGCTACTCCGCTCCTGTGCAGTTAGTGGCGGTATTTCCGCGTGTGAAAGAAATGGACGTGGGAAAAACAAGCTTCCACGTTGGATCTTCTCCGAACTGGAATGCGGCGGTGTCCGTCAGTTGCGAAACCGCCCAAGGTTGCGAAGTAGCCCGACACAGCGGCTTCGCTTGCTGTCAATGCAATGCAGTCACACAATGCACTACATAAAAAACCCAGACGCCAACAATGCCTAGTCGAACAGATTCGAACCGTAACTAAAGAGACAACAAGTAGTATGTATGAGTCTGACAGCGGGAAGATCCATTACAACTGAGCCTACATCGAACCTATGTCTCCATGTCAGCCAACATCCCAAATAGTCCTCCTGTCGTTGTATTTCTTGCTTCAGTCTTGCGCCCCGATGTAGCGGTGGCGCCAGATTGTTGCCCCCGCGTCGCCCTCTTAGCTTTCTTCTTCCTCTCCTCACCGTACACTTCCTCCAAGCAATCCATACAAGCAATCCAGAGGTCGTGTGGCACAGCATCTGGGGCCAACGAACTGGAACCAGTTAGATAGGAATGGAACGCCCGCCCAGATAAGCGGTGAACATTGGCAGGAACCTGGTCAGACAGGAGTAATACTTGACTCAGATGCTGGATGACTTCGAGTGCCATAAGCGCCTGAGCCATGACTTGGATATTCCGATCAACCACCGGCGGGTCCTCTTGGCTAGGGTCTAGAGGGGCAGGAGCCTGGCCCTTGAGGCCATTCATGTAAGACGCAAGGAACGCGCGTGCTTCGTGACGCGTCCATCGCTCCTTCTCGCGCTCCTTTCCGTTGGGGCTGTCCACAGCCCGAAGATGAAGTGTTTGGGCGACCCACCGGAGTACCAGGGCGGCAATTAGGTGGTCGGGTGGGAGTGCACGAACGGATGGTAAGTCGCTGCGCAGCACATGTAAAAGGATAGTAAACCGCTCATCAGCTGGCCTGAGCTGTATGGGGATCCAGTTTTCCGGGTCGAAGCCGGGGAAAGCGGATGAAGACAGCAGTGCCCCTATGTCAGGAACCGTAACCTCTTCTGGTGCCACCCGCGTACCTCTCCGCACATACTCAATGACACACTTCGGGCGCGGTGGCGGACGCGACCGGGAGCGAGAAGAGGCGGAAGGAGCTGCAAGATCGTCCCCCTCAGGTGCCTGTAACCTCTGCAATTCCCCCCGCAAAGGCGCGAGAAGATCTCGCTCGTCGTCAGAATCCTCTTCTACCACATCTATGAGCTCGTCCTCGTCCTCCTCTTCAAAGGAGGGGCTGACACTGTCCACGGCATCTTCGTCCTCAGCCTCTTCGGGCGCTTCCGGCAAACCAACGGCATCTTCCAGGAGGGCGTATATCCACTCTCTGATAGGTCGGCCGATGCTCCGAGCAACATTCTCGGCATCCGGGTTTTCCAAAAAGAGTCTCGGCCAAAACGTTCCCGTGCTCAAAATATCCATCAGTTTAGGCTGGAATCGACCAGACCGGTAGGCATGAATGTAGAGGGGCCGGACCCGCTCGCATTGGAGCGGGATGATGCTCTCGCCGACTACGTCAGGCTGGAAAGAGAGTAGAGTCCGCGAGAATAGGACCGGCAGACGGCACACATCTGAACCGTGTAGCGCACAAATTTTCGTCGGCCACAATCCTTCTGGACCATAAACGTCACCCTCATACTTGTCAATTGCGTACTGAAGTGTCGCATTAACGATGCGTTCTATAATCGCGTTCACTTCCCTGGAAGCCATGGTGTTCACAGATCGGATCAAGAGGGCATGGACCGTCCGGTCGATAAGATCCATGACACTTCCGACCTGATGCTTCGCCTTACGTTTTTGAGTGGAAGCCGATAAGATGCTATTGAGCGTGGTGGCAACGTGGGCGATGCGTTGTGAGAGCGTCAGATGACGTTCGAAAAATAGCGATTGGACGTTCCGCTGGGTGGATGATTGATTCGAGAAATCATTACCAACAAGCGCGCCGAGTAGGGGTAGAAGTGTGACAGGGATCTTGAAATGTGAAGCAAGAATAGAAGGTGTATAGACCAACACGGAGAGTGTGAGATCCGATCCAGCGTCCGGGGGTATGAGGCCTCTGCCAGACCTGTGTTCACTGGTAGATTTCTTCTTGGATTTTGCTTTCGCAACAGTCTGGAATTCGCCGTCCCGATCGTCGGCGGCTGCTTCTACAACGACCGTCGTCCACAGCATCTCGTCTAACGAGATATATCCCGCATACCGTCCCGAGTTCAAAATGACAAAATCTGAGTCATTTCCGATAACATAGCCACCTAGCCTCCCAGCTAGCTCAACGGCATACGGATCGCCCTCCTCGTCGGCAAAATGGACTTGTAGCGATTTCGTTGAAGCGGAAACCTTCTCAAGAGCATGGAAACATGCCGCCTGTACCAGCGGCGGGATCAGGCGTGTTTCATGGAGAAAACGAGGGGTGGAACGCGAGGAGGTTGATGTGCGAAAGAATAGAAGTGAGCGCTCTACATTTTCACGATTCCGACGGCTAACGAGCGTTGGAATTTTGATCCCCGGGACGGCACCTGGTTGCATGTCAGTCGGAATAAACACGAACTTGAGTGGGGGAGCACACCGTCGAAAACGAAATACACGTGCAATCCAACCGCGATCCACGCTCGCACAACACTCTCTACAGACTCTGAGAATGCTCTGTACTCGCCTCCATACACCCAAGGTAGCCTAGACTGTTCATATAGCTCGTAGATGAACCTGTACTGCCATCAGCGCAGCACAGGAGGAGTGGCTGCAGGGTGCCAAACATGTCGATTGAACTTACGACCACCCATCGACGACGACGGTCGTCGGATCTTTTGTTTGGGCTGAGAACTCGAGTGTTTTAGCGAGGACACGTTTGTTCTCCCGCAAGTACGTTGTAAGCCCATGGACGCCCATGTCTAGTCCATCGGAAGTGGGTGTGAAGCAAAAAAGGAAGGTGTTTAGGTTCAACGTTGAACCCTAATCATCTCCAAGATTTTCCCACCACTCGACTTTTACTCCCGACGAAGCACTGGGCATCAAAAAATCGGGAGCAGAGGTGGAAACGATGCAATATCTACATACAGTTGCCTAGCTCATAATGCATAACGTCGGTTACCACCTATCGCCATGCATTATGAGGTTGTATGCATCACCCTATGTGTGACTGGATTACATAAGGTGTGACTACTCACTGAGAGTGTGACATTTTCGTGGTGTATCGAGGAGATTTGCTAGGATTCCATTCTATTTGCGCTGTTTGGGGGTCTTGCCTGCTTGTTCAAGGTTTTATGGATTAATTTGACCCCTAATACATGCCAAATATGCGCACTTCCATGCTCAATCGGACTCTTTCGGAGGCAATTATTCAATCTCATAGCGCATATCCCCCTTAGATTTCCACCAAATCCATATGCATTATGCAAAGTGAGATTTCATGCATAAATTAGCAGGGACGAGGTTGGTCCCCAGCTTGGGCTATGCATTATGACCAGTTATGCATGATTACCTCATGCATTATGAGCTAGGCAACTGTAGCCGTATACTGATACGTAACTTTACTGAGACTGTCAAACAGGAGTACGAAAATCAGCAAAGGGCCAAACAAGTGTGCAAGGTCGGAGGAAAACTAAATCCGAGGCAGTGAAAACGAGTACAAGCAAACTAATTCCTGCATGTAGCACCGTCCTCTGCGGATGGATCAAAGGGGAGCAACGAAGAATTGGTCACCAATGTTCACCAACGTGTCGCCAGATGAATCGTACACAGGCCATCCAAGCCACGTCGACAACCTCTGGATAGGACTTTGGAGGTCTGTGATATGGTAGTCGCCGATAGTCGTGTTGTCGGGAAATGGGTAAAGGTTGGACCACGAGGCCATATACCGCCATCTCCACGCGGGGATGCTGGCTATTCGTTTTGTTCGGTGCTTCGAGGGCTACGTCACGCGATCAGAAGTCACTGCTTTACTCGGAGTTGTTAGTGCAGTGACGTGCCTGCAGGGCACACGAGGGAGTCGACGATTTCGATGGCCGTTTTATCTCCGAATTTGCTGTACGGAACAACAAAGAGGGACGCCTCGTCGTTGACGCTTGTGAAGAGCGCAGGCGCATATGCAAACGACCCGTTTGCGTCGCGCATAACGTATTCTTCCGCGGTCGGAACAATCTCTCCGTCCGACGCCGCTCCGATCATATCCTCATCTGCAGAGCGATATCCGAAACATTTTCGAAAGTAATGTCGCGCGTGCAGTTAATCTTGGGGTTCCAGTTGTCAAATACAAGGCGACACAGCAAGACGGCAAGCGGACACACCTGGGTTGGGCTCGTTGTATTTCCACATCCAGCCGCATCGGCAAGGGCATTCCAAAGGGGTCCGTCAGTTGGCGCAGCGTCGAGAGTACTGAGGACTCCCGATGCCGCATCTGACCAACAAACCAATAGCCACCCACGCATGAGTGATGTCAACGTTCTGGTCAACGTTGTCGACCGAAGTGCTAGTTGGGTAGGCCCATATGTTCATATGGTTCTGAAGCGAAACGAAACGGCTCTAGTGGCTGGTTGCTGCAACGTGATCGCTGCGGCACATGGAGATGTGGCTCGAGCCGCTTTGGTATACACCCCACGGACAAAACTAGCACGGGTAGTTTTTGCGCACTCTAGAAAACCATCTTATGTTCAGTAACAAACAGTCCTCGCTTTGTCGAGCCAGTAAGGGTAATATACTGGCTGTTGCGATTTTTGCGAACACTGAGCCATACCCGGGAACGAGGAGCTGTCCGCAACCCGAACCAAACTCTGGCATCAATGGGCTTGCTCGTCAAAGTCTAGATGCTAGCAGAACGAGCGGCGGTATTGGTGTTCGACGTTGTGCAGGGTGGTGAAATGGTGGTGTGAGAGGGGGGAAGAGGGGACTATGGCGCTGGAGAGCTCCTTTGCCCCCCCCCCCCCCCCCCCCCCACCTCAGCTAGCTTCGTAGAAGGGTGGTCAGGTCACGCGATTTTCCACCGGAGAAGCCCAGTGGGTGGTGGTACACCGAGGAATGTATTGATGGTGCCGGTGGAGATGCCGTTCAGGATACCGGACGCGGTGACAACAACATTCGGAAGCTGTATCCGAGTTGATCTCTCAGTTCCTCGACCAACTGCGATCGCCTAGGGCTGTAAGAAAACCCAGTTGCAAAGTCCTGAGCATCAATCTTGGCTGCTTTGAATGAAACTGCGTCGGAGGTTTGGCAATCGCTGTTCCTGACCCTAGTGGGTACAGGCTACGATCATTAAGAAAGAACGATTATCCTAATTTGGCCGGCCTACGGATACTAGATTATGACGAGGCACGTACTGGGTGCTCGGGTCTGTCTGGAGGGGGGCTAATTCACTTGAACAAAATTGAGATTAAGTGTCAGTCTGATAATCAAGTTTCCAGGTGATTTTCACCCCATCCCATTCCAGTTGCAGTGTATGGCTTGCGAGCTTTGGGGACAGACAGGCCTGGACTTCCAGCACGGTTATAAATACCGTTAGAAACATATCCTATGCAGTGACGAGGCAATTGCAACACTGGTAGCAGATGGGTAAGGACTTTCGAAAGCCTGGGTGGGCGCTGCCCACTCAATCGAAACACATGGCAAATCAGCGATAAACAGGATTTCTATCCATTAGCTCGATCTTGAAAGACTGTATCTCCTTCAATTTCCCCCCAGTCTGATCATGCGTCATAGTGCAACTGCCTCTACCGCAGGCCCACGGGTCTACAGTGGCGAGCCACAAGATGTTCGTCAGCGGAGCACCCAGTATAGCCAGTACAACACTTAACATACCTTTTTCAAAAATCGGAGCCACCTGGTGCGATTTGGAGCATTTGGAGTCGCGATAGAGGCTGAGGGAATACCAATCAGAAGCAAAGAAGACGAATGCCTCGATTTTGTGCTGCAATCTTTTGCTGATTACTTGGCACGGGCTGTCTTTGTACCAACCGCCATCTGGCATATGGAGATATCCAGGTGGGTGTGAAGGATGTATGTCTGGCATGGCGGTATCATTGTAGCCGCAATAGGTCATCGAATAGAACTCCAATGTCCAGCCTTCCGGTTTGCCTGCCCGTGGAGGGGCACAAGCGTCGGAGAGGCCAGCGAGGCCAACCAAAGCGAGCAGAACAACCTTGTTGAGCATTCTAATAGTTTACAGGCGTAAGGGCGACAGAATGATCATGAGAGGGACGTCTACGCACACGTTTGCAAGATGGTTTGGCTTGCGTGCCAAAACGTGAACGATTGCGCTTTTATGTATAGTACCAGCGCTCGGCAACACGGCTCATGGCCGTCTTGATATCGAATGTCATATAGGACATCGATATCCGATGTCTCGGCGAGTTCAGCGTTGCGGGTGTGAGTCCGGGGGTGCCCGAGGATAGTGTGATGCACTGATGCTGCCTCGATATCTGCACCGGTATGTAGTGGAGCCTGAAAAACTGGACTCGAGTCTTGCCGAGTCTTGCCCAGTCCCGCCCGCTACCAATGCCGGTGCCGATGGTCCAACTTGAACTTCCACAAGTAGCTCGCTTGGGGGGAAAATATACCCGCTGACGTCGGTAAGCAGTTTGTCACTGGAGTCGAACGATTCGCTTCCTGGGTACATAGCACTGAGGGAGTTGGTGAGTCAAGAGATTTATAGTCCTTCGAAGTACAAGCATTGTGGGGGGGCGGGGGTTACGGTCATGGAGGGTAAGGTGAGTCATATGTTGGCGTTCAATCTCCAGGGCTGGCTGTATAGGCTGGTCGTGCATATCCAATCGATGACATACCCACAACTCCGTTTAATGTCGAGTGAGAGGCGGCTATTTGACCTCTGATGGTTTGCGATTAATTGTTCGTTCCAACCAAATGAGTATGACTTGCTGTTATGCAGCACGCCGCTGACCCACTGGTGCCGACCCACCTTGCCATCGACCCACCTGGTGAATTCATTGGATTCGTGCGGTAAAGACGGTAGAATACTTGTCTCGAAAATAAAATCAGTTGCTCCATAGCACAGCAAGAAACGTACGTGCGTGAAGCAGATTGCAGACGACGCTGTCCCTTGAATTCGAAACATACACCACTATGTATGATTACAATTGACAGCTAATTTCGAAGCCAGAATGAGGGATCGAGATCCTGTGCGCAAACACGACCGCGCTCAGCTTCTACAATGGAGACCAATGCATTAGCCCGGACGTTGTACTGAGGGACAAGACGATCACAGACCTTGATCTGGTTCTCTTCTCTGCGTTCTGAGTTGACAAACGAGGTCATGTCTTTGAGTCCCATCTCCCCGTCTATTGACTGCCTCAGGCTCCGAACATACGAGCGAACATTAAGGTTTGCGAGGAGGGCATTACAGTAGAGTGGACAAAGCGGAAAGTCGAATACAACATAGATCTCGTCTTGGGAAAACCTCGCAAACTGCACAAAATCGGTAGCATCAGCAGAAACCAGACGCCAGGAGTCTTGATTCACCATAACGATTGCAAGCACCGAGAATATTGCAGTCCAAGCACCACTGTTGATGGAGAAAAGTACCAGCCTTTGCATTATCTTCTCATAACTTGTACAGATGAGAAACTAGACGGCGATTGTTGCACAAGGTGAGCCACTGACCTTTCGACTTTTCCGAGAGAACGCTCTTTGATCAAAAGATAAGTGAGACTGGCTGATATAATGATGTCTACGCCCAGAGCTGTGGCGAGATAGGAGATGGTGATCGCCTAGAAGTTGCAAAGTCAGTGCATCTCCGCCCTCTAAAGTTATTGACTACGTCACTTTCAACAGCGTGTCATCGAGGATGAGTGCAGTCGAAGCGTGGATCCTAGGATGTCATGGGCTACCTAGTTGACTTGAGGGGGACAGACATACTTACACTTTCGATATGTATACTGAGCCGATCAGTCAGTACCCGCGTCGTGCAGGAATGATAGAAAGAGGGTTCACCGATAGTAATCACTGGACACGGGAGGTTCTTAAGCCCCTGTTATCGACCACGTAAAATTATCTTACCCAACTGAAATAGGGCCAGTGGAAGCTACACCCCACAGCAAACCTACGTTTCAGTGCGCGTTGGTGATTGTCCGTGGTATGCCTCTCACCCAAATAAGTGGTACGGCCAACCTTCTTTCTCCAACTGTTGGGACCAAACAACTGAGTAACAATTCCCAGGTGAAGGAGGTTCTTATCTTACATCTTGAAAGTCTATACACAAAGAAACCTTGCACGAGGAGACCAACTAAAGCCTTGAAGCAACAAATTCAGTCCCAATGCCCTGCCCGCCAGCCTACCAAAGCACACACCGTGAAAAGCGGTGCGACCTGGGTAGATGCGGCGGGATTATGAATTGAGTGGGCAAGAAGCCTGGAAACATTGGGCGACGAACCATTACTGGTCTGAATGCAGGGACCGTTAGCCACTGAATGATGAGAGTTGAACATCACCCACGGATTAATATCAGCGAATGTCCGATAATTTCCGAAGTCGGGCACGAAGTAGGTGTACGCTTAGATTTAACTACTCAAACCCCAACCTGTCACAGTGAGTTTGAAGACGCTTACTTCCTTTGACAATCAAAAATTGATGTGTGGTGTCCAGTACCCTATAAGATCAATGCCGTCAGGAAGACATGATCGGACCAGCGAAATCACAACAGCTCACCAGACTGAAATGACCTACAAACACAACAGAAAACTAAGCAAAGAGAAGCGCATGCGTGGGTGACATCAGTTACAAGTGTTTTGAGGCTTCTATGATCGTCTTGATATCTGCGTTTGTGGGGAGCAATCAGTCAGTTCGGACGACCCACACACTTGGCTCTAAATTTAACCACTGACCGGACGAAATACAGGAAACTAGGGAAGGAGTATTCAACGCAAATCTGACGACAAAGGCGAGAGCACGATAAAGGGTTGTGGTCTTACGTTTGCATACAAGTAACGCCCCACAATCCGATGCAGAGTAGTGTCGACATCCACATTGCACCATAGTTGGGCCCCAGCGGAAACGGTGGCAGCTCTGCGGCCGACATGAAAACGCGCAGCGTGAAAAAAAGGTCCTGCCTATGGAAAGGAGAAGAGGTGGTGGGGGTGGACAGAGTAGTCCGCTGCGCTTTCATTAAGAGGTAAGGCACCCTATTCATATCTATTCTCATCGTTGACGACGGGATTCAGCATTCATCATGCCGTCTGATGAGCGTGTGGGCTGTGTAGCATAGGTAAATTTGGGTGAAGCGGTGGCTCGCTCGTGGACTTCGAGCTGGCAAGTTGTCGCCGAGTCTTTGAGCTATAAAAAATTGCTTGGGACCTGTTTTTAGTGTTCATGAAAGATTTAGACAGCATTCTCGCCATACTGGATGCCGCCTTAACTCCAGCGCCTACGATGCATGCTATACAGGCCACCCAAAGACAGGCCGTCTTTGATGAAGGCGCGAAGATCGGAATTGGACGCGGATAAACTTGTTGAAGAAAAAGTTGAAGTGAGCGACGAGGAGCACTTGCCGCTGAACAGCACCGTGGGAGATCAGGGATGTAGCCTGTCATGACGTTGCCAGTCGCCGACGTTGACCGCTGCCAACTTGAACCAGCCACGATTCACGTATCGGTCTATCACAAGCGGCCACGATACCCAGTTCGACCTCCCACGGATTGGTCCCTAATCCTATGATCGCATCAGCTGAAGCTGGATGTCCCAGCAACAGACGCAATTTGTCATACCGGGATGGGGACCTACGGCCTCCCGTCACAGCGTATTGCTAACATACTAATTGGACTGTGTATTTGACGATAACAAGACAGCGAGTGCGACCCGACGGTATAGAAGGTCCCGAGAAGTAAAGACATGAGCTCACTCCATCAGTCCGATTGGAGCTTTCGCTACTATTTCCGATCTTGCTGTTTTGAGGCCATCATGAAATCGGAATTTTTTGGGCAATGTCATATATCTACATTGTAATACTTGCAATAACTAAAATATGTATAATTATTATGAGGTGGTTTACAAGTCAATACACAGGATTATATAGGACAAACTGTTTGGGAATACCTCCCAGAATTGACGGCATTCACAATCGATACAATATTGCCATCCTCTTACAACTGCATGTAGTATTATGGAGTCGGCATGCAAAGATGATGGGTTTTCACAGCTACACTCGATATTGTGATAGACATGCTTAGGTTTCAGTGGTAATGAGAAAATATATATATTAGA
>MU266541.1:0-49534 GCA_021014945.1 Leucogyrophana mollusca | reverse complement strand
CCACGAACCCGACCACAGATTCTGGCTCTGTGGTTGACTCTGTGGCTGACAAAGACTCTCTGCATCAGATGTTAAATTCGTATATGCACCGATTAATAAATCGGTATTGTTGGATTCGTGCCTGTCACACATCCGACTGCGTACAATAAATTCGTTGATGAATCCGAGGGTGACACGTGTCCAGTCACACATTTACAATCTATCCCCGAGTTCTCCCCCCAATCTGTGGCAACCGCGAAAAGGGCTGTGCCTCTGGTGCCAGAGGACCGGCATTAAGCCGCTAGAAGAATTTCGCGACTGATTGGAAGACCCCAACCCATGGGACAGGAAGCCCAAACGCGACACATACCATCGTGGATCTCACGTTTTGCTCTATAACCTCACACAATGCAGAATGGGGATCGTACATGATACAATCAGTTTTAGACTACCAACAACATGCGGAGCAAGGTACGAAGGAACACAGACAGAACAACAGCACAAGCGAAATGAGGGGGAGTGTCAATGTGTCTCGCGAAACATGATTAGTATAATAGAACGCTGACCGTGGCGATCGAGAGGACGACATCGAGATTATGTAGAGGGAAAGGAGAGACTGGGGGGCATATATACAGGCATAGCAAGTTGGGAACGATCAATCGTCGTCGTCATCCACCTGGTCCTCTCCGCCGCTCCCTTCTTTTGAGGATTTCGTCTACAAGACGGGTGAGCGAATACGCGCGGTTGATGTAAGACCGAGTACGTACAGTAGCCATGGAGGCCTTTTCCTCCTCTGCTCTGAGCTTGTCTTTGGCAGCCAACTCTACGTATGGCTGGGGAGATATGAGACATGCTCGCACGACGAACTCGAATTCACGAACCTTCTTTTCATCTTCGTCAAGCTCCTTCCATTTTGCGCCAAGCAGTTTGCCGACCTCGCCTGCGACACCAAGGGTGAGCATATATGCACTGAAAACTAGCGAGCAAACGTACCAAACCCAGCATCTGGGTTCTCAGTCTTGATTCTCTCTCTCCAGTCTTGACTGAAGAACATGTAAGCAGAAAGCGCTCGCTTTGGCCCACCCTTGGCCTTGCTGGCAGCTTTGGCCTTGGAGCCCTTCTCAGCCTTCTCGGCAGCCTTGCGCTGTCAAGATTAGGAGTTGGTAAGTGTTGGTAACGTCTCAGGAAGCGAGAAGAGTGGGTGTATGCGCCTCTGGATACACCAGGCTCAGGATATACGGTATTAGACGGACGAACCTTGGGTTTGGTGGTGTCCTTGGGCATCTACAACGAGGGAATAGCATGAGTAAACCATTGAACACGTCATAGACACGAAATGGATGGAAAAAGTGAAGTGTGACACGGTGCAACGCGGTGCGCGTCGACGCGTCGGTGGCCAAACAAACATGGACGAGCGCCTTGCTCTACGCTCAACGCACTGTACACAACGACGACGAGGAAAGCCAGCTGAGCCATCGCACACCATCTACAAGTATCGAGAACCCAACTCGACGCCAATAAAAAAAAATAAAGATGAGAACCAACCTTGGTTGTATGCTACAGAGAGGCAGGCAGGGACTGATTGATTTAGGCGGGCGAGAGACCACAGTACAAGTTGGCTGAGGGGGCGTTTGGCGGGTGGGAGCTTGTATAAGGGGGGCCTCAGCCATTTTGCAACCGTGAGAAAAACGGGCACGGACTCGCTGACTAAGCGCCGTTCAACAAACCTTTTGGCCGGTCCGGCACCGCGTTGTGCTGCTCTCACGCCTGCCACCAAAGGCCGGGGTTAACCGAGCCTCCGGTGATTCCACGGAGGGTTCTCCGGGATTAATAATTCGTGGGGGGAATAAGGTGCATCGTCGACCATAAATTAGTGCGATGTGTGACGATGCCTGGACGTTCGATAGCGCGCATTCTAGAACACAATGATAATAAGATAAATGAATCGCGAATTGCGATTTCCATAGGTCCTATATTGTATAAAGATATGAAAGACTGGGTATATGCAAGAAAGCACGAAAACTTGGGAATGATGAGCAATACATTTAAACACAAAAGGCGATTTGCGTACCTTTGATAGCGGATTATGAGTGGTGTACAAATGTCTAATGGACGCGTTCTTGGTGGCGGCTATGGTTTGATGGGTTGTCCTCGTCTGAACCGAAGTCAACGTCTGGTAGACATAGTTGCCCTAGGCCCAAGTCGTCCAGCCTGGCCATTTTGAGCAGCATGCTTAGGCCCATGTCCCCCCGCCCTTCCCCTGGGCCATTTAATAGCTCCCATGTGTAGTCATCTATTTCCTCGGCCATGTTCCCCCAGGTGGTTTTGATAGCGCCCGGATAGTCAAACGACGCAAGAATAAAGCAAACCGGGGAGCCTTCCACGACAACGTCAATATGACAGCAGATAATTTGGCCAGGGGAGAAACTGACAAAGCCCGCTAATCTCCTGCTCGCGCAAGAGTTGAGGGGGACGCGCCACTTCTTTGGAACATTGTTCGTCCTCGATTAGATTTGGCAGGTTATCACCAAGACGGTATAATCGTCGACAGGATGGGCAAATACGAGCCGTAGATCGACTCTTGTTATACCATAGTATCTGTAGAGTAGCACTTAACACCTCGTGCCCGACGACGATCACAGCGTTCCACTCACTATCGCTGTTTCCTCAGGTAACACAGTGCAAAGCATCTGCAGCACCTCTTCCTGAGCAAATTCTGCGCATAAAGGGTCATCGAGCGACGGGGGCTGAGCGAAAAAGGACGATAAGAAAGCGCGTGCGCTCCTGACGCGAGGTCCATTACCGGGGTCGTATATGTTTGGTGCATGTGGAAGAGACTCGTCGTCAGGAACTCCATCGCTAGTGCTCTCGACTTCACTTTCGTAACTGTCGTTGAGGTTGGCATGGACGGTAGCTATTGGCTCATATATGGGTGGGGGTGTTTGTGGGTTGTCGACGATGCTCTGCAAGGAAATGCATTTCTTGTCCCTTTTTACCTGCAGCTTCTTCTTCTTCTTGAGGTTACAGGGACCAGGCATGGCGTCCAATTGTTGGAAGGAAGACTTGCGACTAGAAGCGCCGAGGCAAGCTTTCCTAAAATGAAAATGAAATGCTCGCGAGGGGCAAAGTTGAATGTTCGGCGCGTCAAGTGCTGTCACACGTGACAGCTCGCGTTTGTGACATCACATTCCCGTTGTCACAATTTTGTTTGCACGTGTGTCTTTTCTGTGGCTGAACATTTCCTGATCTTTGACTCGATCAGACTTGATAGCGCGCGTTGGGATATATAAAAGAGGTTTTCGGGAACTGATTCTAATCTTCAAAGATTCTTGGCCCGTTGCGACTCCTCGCGCCCAGTCGCTCACTGCTTTGGCGCTGTAATATATCCCTTCATACACGTGGTGTCTCGAGCAGAATGGCTGCCACTATAGAATTGGCACAGGTATGGTCATTGAAATATAGTTTTATGTACTTTGCCGCTAACTCGATGGTCGAACTATTAGACCGGTAAAAGAGATTACTTGCAGACTCTAGAGCAGAAATACCAAGCACGATGGGAGGAAGAGCGTCTGTTTGAGGTGAACGCCCCATCGCAAGAGGAACTAGCGGGATTGTCACCGGCGGAGGTGCGAGAGAAATATCCCAAGTGGTTTGGGAACTTTCCATTCCCCTACATGAACGGGTCTCTGCATTTGGGACATGCTTTTACCATCTCAAAAATCGAGTTCGCTGCTGGCTATCAGAGAATGCTGGGTAAGCGAGTCTTGTTCCCTCACGGATTCCATGTCACTGGCATGCCTATCAAGGTGAGTTTGCAAATTCTGATATCGTGGTCTTGCGGTAAAAGTACTCTCTGTAGGCTGCTTCCGACAAAGTAATCCGTGAGATGGAGATGTTTGGTCCTGACTTTGAGCGCTTTGAGGAAAATTCGGAGGAAGGAAAGCCTCAGCCCAATGCTCCTGCCGCCCCAGCGGTCGTTGGAAAGGCTACGAAAGGCAAGCTCGCCGCCAAATCAACCGGCTTGACATACCAGTTTCAAATCATGGAGTCCATTGGCGTTCCTCGAAACGAAGTCAAGAAATTTGCCGATCCCTACTACTGGTTGACATACTTCCCACCCATATGTGTAGTACGTTTAGCGTGCAGTTTCTTCCACTTTTCCGTGCAACTGACGAATTTGAATCCCTTCAGCAAGATCAACACTCTTTTGGCACGCGGATAGACTGGCGTAGATCATTCCTGACAACCGATGCCAACCCCTACTTTGACTCCTTCGTCCGATGGCAGGCTAACAAGTTGTACTCTTTGGGAAAGATCAAATTTGGCGAACGGTATACCATCTACAGCCCGAAGGACGGACAACCTTGCATGGATCATGATAGATCGGACGGGGAGGGAGTCGGTCCACAAGAGTACACTGGTGTCAAAATGGAAGTTTTAGAATGGAGCAGTGCGGCAAAGGCCATGATCGAAGCCGCTGTTGGTGCCCGTAAAGTGTTCTTGGTTGCTGCTACATTGCGACCGGAGACGATGTTCGTGTTGATAGTGAAGTCTCACAGCAAAGCACTAACAGATCATTCAACAGGTATGGGCAGACGAATTGCTTTGTCGGGCCTGCGCTTAAGTACGGTGTATTTGCGATTAACGAAACGGAGGCCTATGTATGCACGTACCGTGCTGCCCGCAACATGGCGTTCCAGGGCATTTCGACACCCCGCGGACACGTTGAGCAGTTGGCAGAGATCGAGGGATCTAGTATTGTCGGCACGAAAATCAAAGCTCCCTTCGCCATAAATCCTGAAGTCTACGTCTTGCCCATGGATAACGTTCTCGCTACAAAGGTCCGTAAGGGTGTTCCTCCTTCATACATAAACTAACTGTTCATGTAGGGCACTGGAGTTGTAACATCAGTCCCATCAGATTCACCAGACGACTATGCCACTTTAATCGATCTTCGGAAGAAGGCTGACTTCTACAAAATTGACCCGAAGTGGGCAGCCATCGACCCTGTACCCGTTGTCGACACTCCTACCTACGGCAACCTGATCGCGCCTGCTCTGGTTCAACAGCTGAAGATCCAGTCGCAGAAAGACATAAAGCAGCTGGCGGAGGCCAAAGAGATTGCGTATAAAGAGGGATTCTATTCGGGCACCATGCTCGTCGGTGAATTCAAGGGAGAATCAGTTCAGGAGGCCAAGCCGAAGGTCCGAGCCAGTATGATCGAACACGGAGTGGCGTTCGCATATGCAGAACCAGAAGGGCTTGTAATCTCCCGAAGCTCTGACGAGTGTGTCGTCGCTCTGATGGACCAGTGGTACTTGGACTACGGTGAACCTTCATGGAGAGCGCAAACTGAGAAGTTGGTCATCGCTGTCTTCTGTGTACACGCCTATTGACGGTCATCAATTCTCTAGATTACTGGCAAAAATGGAGACCTACAGCTCCGAGACCCGAAACTCATTCGAAGGTACCCTGGCCTGGCTGAACAAATGGGCTTGTGCAAGGACATATGGCTTGGGCTCAAAACTGCCATGGGACCCGACGTTTTTGGTCGAGAGCTTGAGCGACTCAACGATATACATGTGTTACTACACTGTAGCACAGTTGTTGCATGGTATGTAGTTCTCGCGCCAAGTTTCGCCCCTTCTAACGTTTCCTCGTAGAGAACGATATCACTGGCAAGAAGGTTGGCCCCTTGGGCGTTACCGCCGACCAAATGACGGACGAGGTCTGGGACTACATCTTCTGCAACGGGCCATGGCCAAATCCTGAACCCCTGCCCCGCGAGAAGGCGGATGCCTTGAAACACGAATACAACTATTTCTATCCATTCGACGTTCGCTCTTCGGCGAAAGATTTGGTGCCAAACCACCTGACTTTTTGCTTGTATAACCACATCGCGCTCTTCCCCGAGGACAAGTTGCCATTGGGTATGCGCACGAATGGGCATCTGACTTTGAATGGCAAAAAGATGTCAAAGAGCACCGGAAACTCTTTAACATTGAAAGAGAGTATCGAAAAGTTCGGCGCGGACGCAACCCGTTTGTCTTTGGCTGATGCTGGTGATGGTGTGGAAGATGCCAACTTCGACGAGAAGACTGCCAATGCCAATATCCTGCGAGTGTACACACTCTTGGGTTGGTGTGAGGTACGTCACGCTTTTGTTTCGCGTGCGCGCGACATTGGATATCCTAACCAGGTGTATAGGAGATGATCAACCACGCCACTCTGAGACAAGGACCCAAGGATTCTTACCACGATCGCGTATTCGAGGAGGAGATCAACGATCTGATCAACATCACCAAAAGCCACTATGAGGCGTAAATCCGCATTTTTCTACGATATATCTATACTCATGCTAACTGCATTCGCCTCGCAGAACGAACTACAAGGATGCTCTCAAATTCGGCTTCTACGAATTGCAAAGCGCTCGCGACTGGTATCGTGAGGTCACTGCCGGTATTGGTATGCACGCAGACCTCGTCCAGTACTGGATTCGAATCGCTGCTCTGTTGGCCACGCCCATCGCTCCCCATTTCGCTGAGCACATTTGGACTACCGTCTTGAAGGAGCCGAAGTCCATCCAGCTGGCTTTGTGGCCCGAGCCTTCAAGGCCTGTTGACAAGACTGTCATCGAAACTGGCGTTTATATGCGAGGCACATTGAAGACCATTCGGGACGCGGAGACCACTTTGCTGAAAAGGATTCAAAAGGGCAAGAAGGGCAAGGACACCGGGGAACCATCGTTCGATCCCAAGAAACCCAAGAGTGTCAATATATACGTCGCCACCAAGTTCCCCGAGTGGCAAGACATATGTGTACAGGCCGTTAAAGATTCGTATGCGGAAGAAGCCCAGAAGGTAGACGACGTGAAGGTGCGGGAGATTTTGACGGAGAAGGGCTTGATCAAAGACAAGCGCGCCATGCCTTTCATTCAAACGTTCAAGGCGAGTGTCCACGCGTACATGAGTTGTCATGGTTGATGCTGATGCATCCTTACAGAAACGGATTTCAGAGTTTGGGGCCACCACTGCTTTCCGCAGAACGCTGCCCTTCTCGGAGTCCCAGATTCTGGCTGAGTTGTTACCGTATCTCAAGAAGTCGCTGAACTTGGTGGACACGGAGGTGTTCTCTGTAGAGGAGGCCATTCAGAGAGAAGGCCCTGGGTTCACTCGGATCATTATAGAATCCTCAGAACCAGGCAGCCCCGCCTTCGAGTATCGGAATGTTGATGATGCCTAAACTTTGCAGACAAATGCTAACGACGTACTTTTGGAAATACCAGGCATGGTTCGGAATCTTACAGTAGACGAAATATAACTATTCAGTAATCGATAACGAAGTCTTGAATCGCGGCTAAAGCTCAAAGTAAAACGGTGAAGGCTCGCCTTATGCGTGTGTATTGAGAAGCTCTTGTCCTACAACCAGTGTTTGATACATAGTGCACCCAAACCCGGTTTATAGATGACCAGTGAACTTTCAAGCGAAATGTATCCCTTCGTCATGGAAGGCAGAGAGTAGTCTACATTCGTTGGAAGGTATGAAGGTATGGACACGATCAGCACGGCTCTCAACCAAGCAAAGAACGCCTCACTT
Source organism: Leucogyrophana mollusca (assembly GCA_021014945.1). Lineage (NCBI taxonomy): Eukaryota > Fungi > Basidiomycota > Agaricomycetes > Boletales > Leucogyrophana > Leucogyrophana mollusca. The sequence goes on along the minus strand of MU266541.1, from coordinate 41,959 downwards.
TAGCAAGTCGTCCAAAGTCATTTTGGCGGCGCGGTTTTCGGAGTACCCCGTGCTTGTTAGGACTTCTTCGACCTTTGCTTTCATACTGAGGTTATCTTCGACCATCTACAGTCAAGTCAAGTTTGTGACAGCATCATGGGCCGCGTTGTCAGCTCACCTTGTTTTGCTCGGAGCACCAAGTCCGCCAGTTCTTTTCTAGCATGTCCACCACGCCCTTCGCCATAAAGGTTGCGTGGACGGTCTTATTCCGCCTCGAGAACAATATTCTTCCTAGTCCGTCAAATTCTTCGAATTTTACGGGTGGCGGAGGGTCCAGCGGTACTAGTCGTACTACTGACGATTCTACCTGCGGAGCGGGCCGAAAGTTGTTCTTCCCTACGTGCATAACCAAGTCCACTTTTGCATATAATTGGACATTGGAGGAAAGCCGTGACCAGAGGTCTGTGCCTGGCTGTGCGACTAGTCTCAAAGCGAACTCGCGCTGAAACATAAGAATGGCGATACGGAAGATGGGGCGATGGGAGAGTAATCGGAAGATAAGAGGGGAGGATATTTGGTAGGGGGTGTTGGATATGCAAACATCAAAGTAGGGCAGCTCTGCTTTGACAAAGTCACCGATGATAATGTCGAGTTTTCGTTGTTCCGGTCTGCCCATTAGCTAGAATCACATCTGCGATCTTTACGGATGAGGAGAGCGACTTACTTTCCCTGCACTCGTTTCGTCACCTCTGCCGCCATGCGAGGGTCCATCTCCACTGCAGTGACATGTTTTGCCTTCTCGAGGATTCTTACCGTCAGGTTACCTGTACCTGGACCAACCTCGAGGACTTTGTCTGTCGGTCGAAGATTTGCCTGCAGCGCATGAGTATCTCGCCATTCGCATCAACTGCTCCTCGACACACTTTGTCTACAATACTAACATATACATCAATTTATCTCTCCTTCTTCAAAATCAATGGACATACTTCTGAGCGATCTGTGGGTTTTTCAGGATATGTTGGCCAAATCTCTCCGTATTGAAGATCGGATTCCGGACGCCTGATGAGCTACCTTCGCCATTGTCATGGCGTTTTGAGGATGATGCCGCTGCTGACTTTATTGAAGGCTGGTGGGCCCTAGAAAAACGTTCTGATGTCGCCCGAGGCATTTTTTTAGTCTTAGCTTTCTATTGTCAAGATGGCACAACCGACTGGCCAAAATGTGTAGTGGTGTGCATCGGCAATCTCCGGGACACTCTTGACCCAAGTCTTCAAGCACCCAGCACCATGAACCGCTTGCTTGGCCAATGCTGGAGGACTCATGCGCCATGGACCGGGTGAGCGGGGATATTGGTCGTTGAGAAGGATTCTTTGCATTCAACTGGATGGAAATACTAGCCAACGAAATCTTCAGCTTTGGTCAGGTCTGTCGTTGGGCCAACTCCGGCATGCCACTCGACGCTCACTCTCTCTACCCTTGGCTACAGATCATTGAGGCAGTTGCGATCAGCTTATCTCAAATATCCAAGCGTCACCTCGTTGTCAGGTAGATTGAAAGCACGGGTTTGCTTTGATGTGCTTTGGCCAGACTGCCCGCTTTGGTGGGTAAGTCTGGGATTTCCTTCCCGCTCGCTGCGTTGCTTTGGCTCCTTTATTCCCGCATTTTTATGACCTTCCTTTCGTAATCCTCAGACGCTTTGCCCCTACTCAGCTATAAGAGAGCCCTGCAACCTGTCGAGATGGTCATCATAACGCAGATTCCTCTCGAAAGAACGCACTCAACAACAACTCCTTCCCTCAATTCGCCATGAACTCCATAGCCACCAATGACCCCTTCATCGACTTTTCTCGTCTTGACGCGGCTCTGAAGAAACAGCTTGCCATCAAGATTGCCAAGTGGGGACCGGAGCGCAAACATGTCGCCAAAGAGATCGGTGGAATCAACTCCGAGTTGATGGCACAGTTCCTGAACCCAGACATCCGGACCTATGCCTTCACCTGCGCCAGGTTCAAGAATCTGGCTGACTCCAAAATTCAGTTCCTGTATAACGAGCTGAAGCAGGTATGTGGGCTCATTATTGAAAGGGTTTCAAGGGCTCACATCACGCTTGATATAGATCGTTGAAACCCTTCAGGTAATTAGGCTATGCTTGCCTGGAGGCAGGATTGCGTACTGACTCTTCGGCTCTAGCTCATGTTCATCATGTATGAACGCTTTGTGTGGAGTTCTCTGATCGACGAATACTTGTCGTGCCCTCCCGACATAGATGATCTCCCATCCGACGATGCAATCCGCAGCTTCATTATCAGCCTCGCTGACCAGCATCTCCTAGTGTGCACTGGTCACAATGACTTGGAGTGTGCGTATCCCTTGCTTACGCTGGTATATTACCCCCTGACGTGGAATGTGACACAGCCAACCTGCTCACACTGAAAGAACGAATAAACGCCACCTTTTTTTCCGCTGCCGAGTCCTCGTCGGCGCACGCGGAGCATTACGATGCTCCCTTCGAGGAAGGGTCGGATAATCACGCACCTCTGGAGAAAGTTGCATCCCAGGGCTGCTCGCACGGAAGCACCGACATCAACCCTGCTGCACCTTCGACGCCACCTCGCAAGCTTCGTGCCTTGTCTCCTCCGATCCCTACTGCTGGTACTTCCCCTTCATCACCATCACCTTCTGGCACTCGCACAGTACCCTCAACACCGCGAGGTGCTAGAGGCGCAAGCCTCTCCCGCACACTACTGTTCAGTTCGCAAATTCTTCCCCCTGGGCCACAGGAGGACGTCGTGAATGCACTCGGGTCACTGTCCGAAATTGATGAAGGCAGCTCAGGAGCCAGTGGATTTGGGTGCGAAATTGCTTGAGAGCAGAAGACGAGTTGGGTTCCAGTTATGCCATACTTATGATTTTATGCGCATCATGCGCTGTATGTCTGTCTTGTTTGGGGCTTTATTACATACCACTCTTTCGCCGCCCCTACCTTGCCTCAGACTATTAACTGTTGAGTTTTCCTCGACGCATCTCAGAATATCGCGTCCAGAGCACCAAGCGGCCGTATTTACCGGATTCCCCCTAGTCTCCCGCGTGAGATACTGCTATTGGACTATCGTGGATCCATCAAATCGGCGTTCACGTTCGTCGTTTCTCCGGGAAGTCATGCGCATTGGGTAGATTCGATGGGCGATACAGCCAGAGGTTGTTGATATCCCCAAAATAGTCCGGGTCGCTGGCTCCCGAAAGTCCCGCGTACTCGTCCAGTTGCTCCAGCTCTCAAGCAACAAGCAAATCTTCTTTCTACTCGCGTATTCCAAGCCTTCGCATCCATGTTCGAGCCCCCTTATCCTCCGTATGATCCCATCGATAAGGCTGGGTGAGTGGTCTCATTCTCAGTGGTGCCGTGGTGTCTAATTGCCTTTCGGTATACAATCAAGTTTCTCGTGAGTAAAGGTCCCCAAGTTTAATGTCTGCGGTTGACTAATTGTTCGTATGCGTGAAGCTATGACACAGTGGTGAGACGCTGGCCCGTCATCCTTACGGGAATCGTCGATCATCTGCATCGTCTGGTCCACGATTACACATTGGAATCGCAAGGTCTACCTGACGCAGATGACAAACGAGCTGTACTGGCTGAGAAGATTAAGGAAGGCCAAGCTATCATCCAGAAGATCAGTGGACTCAAGGCTAGAATGGCAAGAGACCGAGAACTCGAGTAGGTCGTTCGACGGGTGGCTTTTACTTCATCTTGAAACGCGTTCTTGGTTTGGCTAGAGAGATCCCACAGGATGGCGAGGCTTACGTCGATGAATATAACGCAGAGCTTCAACGTTTGGCCCAAACTTCGCAGAATACCTGGTTTACCGCTCCCTGGCTCTACGCAGAGTGAGCGCAACGTTTGACTAGGCTGACAGACCGCTAACGCGTTGCCTCAGATGCTACTTGTCTGTGGTTTCTCACTGATGATATGGAATCAATCTCGAACGGAGGTTCAATGCAGGTATCGCCTATTTCGCGCTTACTTCAAGCAAACGACCCATTGGTGCGACTTCGACCCTTTCTTTGCTCAGAAGCAGGAGATGTTCAAGAACAGCGGATCTGCCATATATCGTAGGGCTCTCTTTGTCGCTCTCAATAGTCGTTGTTGATGTTGTCGCTGCACGAAGAAATCGCGACGACCATGCATGAACTCGAGAGCGAGAAGACAAAAATTGAAGGAGATCCCGAGAAGCTTGGCGTTCTCTTCAAGGAGATGATACAGATGTGCCTATGGTGTGTCAGGTTCTAATAACGCCTGCGATGCTCATGCGATCTACCTGAATAGGGGCAATGCCACTGTAAGCACTTCATTTCTTTCACATTCGCGTCTCACCCTTCGTATTGTGCCGTAACAGGATCTTTCTCTACTTACCCACCTTTCTCCCTCCGACATTGAACATCTTCAAACTGTTGGAAAGGATGCTCAAGAGGCAAGGAAGGAATTTATACTGAAAGATGATCAAGATAATGTATGGGAACACATCAAGTCATTGAAAGACAAGGGGTCACGCTGCGATTTCATTCTGGACAATGGTGAGGGAGATCCTGCACCTACATACATGATATCTCATCATACCACTGGCAGCTGGCTTTGAGGTAGGTTGTCTACATTCGTGATCCACATCATACCTTAGAGGGTATTTTCTTCAACACACAGCTCTTCACAGATTTCGTTTTCGCCGACTTCTTGGTGACACACACTCCGTATTTCTCTCAGGTCGTCTTCCAGTAGGTCCCATTCTGTTGTGGCAGTCACTTGATGAACGTCGCATGTTGTGCCCATTCAGTCCGAAGCTCTTTCCCTGGTTCGTCTCCGACGTCACTCCAACCGACTTTGAGGCCACCATATCGTCGCTACTTTCTTCGTCTTTCTTCCCGCCGGAGTCGTCTATGTCCTCACCCGCCTCTGTCGCTCATCTGGAACAGATGGTGAATCGATGGAAATCATACCTGAAGGATGGAACATTTACGCTCAGCACCAACCTTGGCGGTGCCGACACTAAAAGAATGGCGGAATTTTGGACTAGCCCTTGGCCTTACTGGAACATGAAAGAAAGGGAATCGGAACTTTGGAAGTGGTTAAGCGGAAGTGGCCTCGTTATTTTCAAAGTGCTCTTATTGTCTCAATCACAGCTGGTAAACAGCTAACCATTTACTTGCTTTGACAGGGAGATCTCAAGTAAGTCGCGATAACCGCGGGCTTCAAGCATTTGACGGTGAATTCGAATCTCCGCAACAGTTATAGGAAGTGCGTCGTCTTGCAAGGGCGTAGTATCAATTAACGGCTAATATTTGAATTGCAGACTAACCGGAGACGTGAAATGGCCCGTCTCGACGGACTTCTCTACGGCGCTTGGTGTGTCCTCATCTACCTTACGTATGCACCTCAGTTCTTGACTTCTTATTGCAAGGCCCTCTTGGCGGATCCTTTGCTTTGCTGAGTCTGCGCACCAACAAGGCTGACGTGGCTGTTGGTGTACCTCAGGAGGTCGCGGATAAACTCGACGTTAGAGGCGAGAAATGGAGAGTTAGCGGGAAGTACGTTGTATTGCTCGGGGTGTCCTGTTGCTTGCTGAAAACTGATGTACCTGCCCTGAAGATATGCGCTGGTAAGCTTCCTTCCGAGCGCGCAATGAAGAAACCATATGTGTACATCACAGCTAGTCAATTTGTGAAAGATATTCTTCGTTTTGTAGGCAAACCCATCACCTGAATTAGCTGAAGATGATACTGTTCCAATTTAGCGCACCACCGATGCCTTCGGGCCTTTTATGCCCCATACTGGTTACGCGTGGGCAGATGGTCCTCTCTCTCACACGTATTCCCAACCACACCACGCGCATGGCGATAAGCACTGATATCCTATCTTTGGATCAAGTGCTCTTCTCCTAAGTTGGATACTCTGCTTCAAGCGCGCCGATGTAGAGACATACAGCACTACGTCCATTATGTCAATTGTCCATATACTGAGGATTCTTCTTCCTGATGGCCTGGTCTCTGTGTGTTGCCCCAGTGGGGAACGATGCATACTGCTTAATGTCCCGAGCAGGAACGAACGGCAGGGGTATTTTGACTCGCGTAAGGCCCGTATCAGGTGCGCCTATTGTCTGCTTCCGTCATCCGGTCCCCATGCCTGTCTGCGCTTTATATACCGGGGCGCACCAGCATAAATTTCCAAGCACCCGTTGCCTTCCCCACTCACCATCATGGGTTTCTCAGCCGTCTTGCGTCACGCAGCCTTGTGTGGCCTCCTTTCAGTTGCATCGTTCGCCCTGGCCCAAAATTCCGCTGCCGCTAGCAGTGCTTCCGGAAAGGACGCGACGGTACTTATTCTCGGCGGAGGAGTTGCGGGCGTAATTGCAGCCCGCACTCTGTATCAGCAGGGCATCACTGATTTCATTATTGTCGAAGCCCGTGATGAGCTAGGGGGGCGAATGCAGAACTACACGTTCGGTGCACCTGGAAAGGAGTATACCGTCGAGCTCGGTCCGAATTGGGTCCAAGGGACGCAGACTGGAGATGGTCCAGCAAATCCCATCTACTTGTTGGCACAGAAGCACAACCTGACGACCGCGTTTAATGACTGGTATGGAAGTATATGTACGTGCCCCCACTTGCAGCACCCCCGAGCACCGCGAAGCTAACGACTGGATGTGCAGCATTTTACGATTACAATGGGTACAACAATTACTCTGATGTGTTCAATGACGCTGTTGACGCGTATACGAATGCGACCATTATTGCTGGTAGCTTTATTCACTCTTTCCGCTGGAGATTGCTTACACATGAACAGGGGAGCGAGTTGATCAACAGCTAGTCGATCTAAACCTCCAAACCGGATATGCAATCATTGGTGCAGCTTCCAAGACACCTCAAGAAGCTGCAAGTGTGTACTATCAGGCTGATTGGGTTTGTATTGTTTCGTGCCGAACCGTTACGCCAAGCTGATGGATCCTCCAACAGGAATGTATGCTATGCTGTGCAATTAGGTATATACTTCAGTACTGACATATTTTTTATACTTCCTGAATAGATGCCCAGGTGGGTTATCTTGCATACCATCGTCCTTGGTAACATATTCCTAATATCTGTTCTCTTATCTGCTTAGACACCAGAAGAAACTTCGTGGATCGCCTCCTCATGGGTGAGTCTTCGACATTTGTTAGTGGTATCTCCCTCTAATTCAACTGCCAGAGCAACAACTTCACCTACGACACTGACGTAGGAGGGTTTTCAGACTCGAATGAAATGTGTATCGACCAGCGTGGCTTCAAAATAATCATCCAAGAGGAGGCGCAGGAGTTCTTGGAACCCCAACAGCTCCTTCTGAACCACACTGTCAATAAAATTGCGTACAGTGACACGGGAGTGACTGTCACTACCACGGACGGGACATCATTGACCGCCGACTACGTCTTGTGCACTTTCAGTGTGGGAGTGTTACAATATGGTGACGTTCTCTTTGAGCCTACTTTACCAAGCTGGAAGGTTGAGGCAATCCAAAGTACGGTGATGGTAGGCGCATTGCTATGTCAGGACGTCCGCATTCTGAATACTTTTCTGCAGGCGACATACACGAAGATATTCTTCCAATTTCCCGAGAATTTCTGGTTTGATACCGAGGCGAGCATTTACTCATGCCCCAAAAGCCTCTTGTTCGGTGCTTACATGTCTTGTAGATGGCTCTATACGCAGACAAACAGCGCGGGAGATACCCGGTATGCCCTTTGCCCACCCGTATCCCCTTGAGTTTCCTCACGTCAAAAAGGTTTGGCAAAGTCTCGATATCGTCGACTTCTTCCCCGGCTCCGGTATTGTGTTCGTCACCGTGACTGTGAGCGCTATTGTGCCTTTTGTGAAGGGATCTTCGACAATAATTTTTTTCTAGGGCGACTTCTCAGTTCGGATAGAAGCTTTGCCTGATGAGCAAGTGCAGGATGAGGTGATGGAAGTCCTCCGCGCGATGTTCCCCAACGTCACCATCCCAGAACCACTGGATTTCTATTTTCCACGGTGGAACAGCAACCCTCTCTTCCGCGGGTGAGTTTGTGGCAAATGACTGTTTATGACTACAGTTGCTGATTCTTCTGTAGATCCTACTCTAACTGGCCGGCTTCATTCGTGGGTGGGCACTGGGAAAATCTCAGAGCCACAGTCGCAGACCGTCTGTGGTTCGCTGGTGAAGCAACGAGTCTCAAGTACTTTGGTGGGTTCACCACGAAGTCGTGAAGTTATTCGCTGACGCTGATGTGACTCCACCAGGCTTTTTACACGGAGCTTATTTCGAAGGCCTTGATGTCGCGCAACAGATGGCGGGATGCATCCAAGGAAGCGGATGTGCGACACTGCAGCATGTGCAGAATGTGATGAACGCGCAGCCTTACCCAGTATAACGATTGACTCGCTGCATGTTGACTTGAACATTACTAGAGCTTTCGCGCAATTCACCACTCCGCAAATGCAGTGTTGAGCAGGCGGAGTCTGCTGTAAGCTGTTGCGGAATACAAAGCTGCGGTACATTCGAATCCTGTCCATCGGTGGTTCGTGGGACTGGGCCAGTTCGGGGTATAACGACTCGGAGGATCTATTGACGTTAAGAAGCGCAGGACAGCGAGCAGTCGACTGGACCACTGAGTATAAAGGCATCGAACAGCTGTCAAAGTGATTTCCGTTGCCGGTATTGCTTTGCGGATGGCAGAGTTATGAGTTCCGCGAATTTCCTTATTGGTTTTCGACGATAATGCGGCCTCTTGTACGGCTCCGGCGCCATAAGTTGGCGTTCAAGCCGCGGATCGCATAGCCCTTGGATCCTGCTATTTGCCAGGGATAGAGACCCCTGCGTAGTGTGAGCTTGCGGCAAGGACTTGTACAGCGTGTTTGGCCTCTGGATGGATGCGGGCATGCATATCTCCGGGAGACTGTGCATTACTTCTGGTAGCGGCGATCGTGAGTGTGATTACCCACTACCTCTTTGAAGCTGACTGATCGTGTACGTTTTCATATGCCCACAAAATTTTTGATGGAGACCTATTGCCGTCAGGGAGGTCAATCTCGCCAGTGCCATACATGTGTACGATGGATAGCCTGAAAGACTGCACGGCGCTCTATCAGCCGGAGTACACCTCTTTTGGCGAGAGTGAGTCGTCGTCGTCGCGTTTTCTCCGTTCCGAGCGATCACCTCACCGTCCAGGGTGCACTGTTCGCAAGGGGGTGCCGTAGGCGTGAGGAAGGGTGCTTCTGCAGCGCCGAGGGTGTTGGCTTTGTGGTATTGGTTGTGGGACCCGCGGGAGGGTGGGAGATTGGGGCGTTTTCGGGATGCTTTGATCTCAAACATGGATGGTGATGGCCTCATGCTACCCACTATAATAGATGCGTGGTTCTTATGTATGCTTAAATTGAGTGTGCTGTCGAGGGATAGTTATCTTCGCACTTACATGCGGCATTCTCGTCGGGGTCTCTGTGGGGGTGAGTAAAGGTCTCACAGTCGATGTTGGACTCAACTAAGTTCGTTGGCCTGCACATTGGGTCAGGTTTTTCGTTAGACACGCTCTCCCATAGTCGATCGACGTTGGCCTCCAATAACAGTCCACATGGATATCCATATGCCAGTCCGATCACCGCTCCTTCAAATATTCTAAGACCTCATGGACTTTGGGGTTGTGACTGCTCTCAACTACAGCACGAGCCAGGCGATCTCATGGAGGGCAAAAATGAGAACGACTAAGACTCGTCGACACATTGGTACTCACCACTGTCGCTCCCCGTCGGTGCAATAGCAAAGTACGTAGGACTCCACCCGCTTAGAGACAGCTGAACACCAGCGTCAGAGCCTTTCTCTGGCTTCCATCCCAAAGCCTCTGCCAAGGTACGATCGATGTAGAGTGTTTGATGGTCCAGAATCACCTTGTGCTCGGAGGGCGACCGTATGGTTGCGCCGGCCGTCATGAATCGCGCATGAGTGCGGAAAATGTGGGTGGTGTTGAGGTGTTGCCGACAAAAGTGAGAGATGCCATAAAATGTCATCACCTACAGTCGAACAAGAACCCAGAAAGAAAAGTTAGTAGGAAAGAGAGACTCGCAATGTAGCAGAAAAACATTGACCCGCAATCGCACTTGGAGAACGTTCAGAACAGAGTAGAACTTAAGGGGGAGGAGGAAGTGCCGTCAGTGCTGACCGAAACCTTGCTTGAGAACAACCAGTCACTACAGGTCTAGTCTCCCGTAGGCAGTCCAAAGATTCGAAGGAAGACAGTCGTTCCTTCTCAACAATGCTACAGGTCAGCACTCTGCTGAAAACAACTTCGAGTCCACAGATATGCCTGCCCATGCTCCTCAACTGGCTCGTCTGTTCTCACCAACTTTCGCCAGCATAATAAATGCACAAATAGTTTATCCTGCCGCTTCACAAGTGGTCAAACCTAACGAACTTGAATCGGCTTTGGCGAGGCCGCTGCAGAAGGCACATTATCAACCAGAATCGTCCGTCGCTGAACTCGCTGCCAGCCTGTCTTACGGTATTATCAAAGGTCGGCTGAATTTCTAAGGCGCCATTCCCCATTTAAACCATTCTCGCTGTGCGCAGGGCACCCCTTTATGGACGGCAACAAGAGGACTGGTTCAGTTAAATTGGTTCGGATGGATATTTCCCGTGTTGACTGATCTCTTTCTAGCTTTTTTTTTTGGCAAACGAGTATGCACGTGCACGAGGGCTTCCTGGCTTGACGGATGGTGGAAAAGCGGGCGAGGTATGTGGAGATGTGCATGAGCTGGCCGAGCGCCACATCAGAGTGGCTAGCGGCCTGATCGGCGAGCAGGCTCTTTTAACATTCAAAGATGAAGCCAGCTAGCCTGACTTCGAATCTATCATGGTCCCCCAACACTACAAGGTCGGGTACCTTGCCAGCTTCATCTGAAGACTTTGAACCGCTCGACAACTAGCGATCGAGGGCGCAACCTGGCACAACACACTCGGAAATGCAATCCAGGGACTCTGGGCGCAAATGTGGGCTCCCCAAAATGAATGATTACTTAATAAACCCCCCTCTCTATACACCCCCACGCTTACTACCGTATACTACGGACTAACTTGAAGCCCCTCTGGGTCCACCGACAATTACATCTCACCTTCCCAACAGTTTTGAGATGCTTACCACAAATACTATATGTACATAGGGTCCGGCGCACGTTGGCGCTTAACGTTTTCCGGCTTGCCGTCAATGCCACTCGATTTGAAGCTACCAGCAATAGCTCACACATACTTGGCAAGCATCGACACGACATGCGTATAACGATACTGACGACTAAAGGATTTACCAGTGAGTGAGCGACAAGTTCTCAATCTCCACGTTGACCTCGACTCTAGCATATTGGCGCGCTGACGGATTTGTTTCGTGACCCATGAACTAATCATTGATCGCCCACAGCCACGATGTTTCCAACAAGGCATAGCAGGTCCTCGTTACTTTGCAGCGCCTTGAACCCTTTGGGAAATGGATTTTGGTAGGTCAGGGTCGAAATGCTGTTTCGTATATATTCTTTAAGTCTCCTTGAGCGTTTCTCTCTTGTCCAGTGGCCCAGCGTTATCTGGCAATCTTTCTTTTCTTCATATTCTGACTTCATTGTTTCTAATATTTCTTATCTTCATCTATTCACGACTGGCTCGTGCTTTTTCCTTACTATCGTTTCCCCATATACTTCCTCCTTGGGTCCAATGCTAATCAGGGAACTCTTAACGACCTACTTGCCCGTGACGCTCAAAATATGGGTGAGTCTAATCGGCCGTTCTAGGGAGGCTCCTCTAAATTTTGTTGTTTTAAGTATACGCGAGTGACCCTGAGCCGCCTCACGATCTGCTTTTTCGCCATTGCACTGGCCAACTGTATCGTGCAAATTACGACGCAGTCGATCACATTTTCTATGAGTGCGGAGGGCAAAGACATTGTAGCAGACATCATCGACGGAAGCGAGATTCAAAGGGGTTTCTCAGTCGTCTACAATGATACAATGAATATCTGCGATGGTATTCCCCATCAGTCAGGTACCACTTGTACAACTGTGCCCAAATGGATGCCTGAGGATGTTGAGGGTCAAGGTGACAATCAGCCGCACATCAATGATACTCTTGGCTCACAACAGAGTTGCTACTCTCAGAGATGGTATTGATGATTAACAACACCGGAAGCCACAATCAGGTGAGCAGCAAATGAATTCTCTATCCTGTGCACTTGACGCCCAGCCTCCGTTATAGCTGGTCCAGCGCAGTGTCTCTCTGAATCCTTTGGTGAACCAATCGGGAATACTACAGGGCTTCAATGTTACCGGTCTTTCTGGCAACCTTTCATCAACCACATTGAGTGTGGGATGTGTCCAGTCCCTGACGTGGCTAGAGTCCTTGTGAGCTCCGATTACTACGGACCCGAACACACTGATTAAGCTGGCGACAGCCTTCGCGACGCAAAGAGTGAAGACATCGTCCATATAATCTTTCAAGGGTGGCTATTCACACTGTCTCTTGTAGCAGTGCGTGTCCGTTTTCGCTATGACTATTTGCCTTCTGCCGCTCATATGTACTTCGCTAGCTATTTGCCGGATCTATACCTCATCTGTACGCCTGGCCCCGACATGTTACCGTGCTATCTAATTGAACCATGTTCATTCTAGAATCGTCGTACTTGCTAGCCATGCTCTCAATACGGGATGGGCCGGATTTCGCGTCTACACTAACTCCATCGCGAAGGCGACGTATCAGCGCGTTATAGTCCAAGGTACTTGCGGAGGAATCGATATTCTAGGAGGTTGGCGGGAAGATCATATGCGTTATGCGGTTCGCCGTCTCCCATTTGGTTTGAATAGTGTTTCCTCCAACCTCATGCCTGTCAAAACAGATCATCGCGATCAGTGGCGTAGTCTTCCTGTGCATGGTGTACTTGGTCTTCAAGCTTACTAAGGTGGGTATGTCCTCGGCAGGTTTTGTGCCACTGATGATGAAAGGAAAATGCAGGTATACTCGAAAGAAACGATTGGCAGCGTTGGTCCATCCCCAGCTGTTAGTCGAATCTACAAGGTGGCTCCCTTCTGAGTGCCTGCTATAATCCATCGCTAAATGGCATGTCTTGCCAGATGACGCTTTGGCTCAATGTATGCTTGCAGTTTGCTACGTTCTTCACGATGACATCCGCCGCGATCTGGTTCGATAAACTGAGGACCGACATCATGCCGAGCTTGGCAAACAATAAGCTGTATGCCGCTGCGTTTTACCTGACAGCAGTGGTGAGTTTTTAAATGTCTCCGTTCTCAACGACTTAACCCACTTGGACTGGCAGTTTCTGCTACCGTGGTTCTTGCTGGTAAGCGAAAACATTCCTAATCCGTTGTCAAAAAAACTTACATTTTACAGGGATCGATATCAGTCCGCCGTGAGCATAGAGTCATGTTCTTGGGGTTCATGTGTATCAGTGTTTTCCCCCTTGTGATTGGGGGTGCATGGTTCGCCAGTGCTTTGTTTCGCTATGAGTTCTTGGACTGGACCTTTTTCGCCGCCGTGACGACCATGTCCGATGTATTCCTGCTTGTCACCTGCGTACTTGCGGTAGTCTGCAGGGTGCACTTCGGGAGGGGCTTGGCGCATTTTCGTTCGTACATTTCTCCTGTTCTGCGGCAGCCACGGATAACGACATGGTGTTCTCCAGTTTGGGTACAGCAAACATTACAGGATGCCGGCTTCACACAGGCAACTTTCGTCAACAACCCCAACAACGTGTCTGTGCTCTCGAGCGCAAACGTTCGATCCCTCTCTGTTATATTCAGAGAGAAACTAGAAATTACACCGCCATCACGACCGGTGTCACGGCCGTTGTCTAGCGCCTCGATCTATTCCGTGGGCTCGGCGGATCCTGAGCAATTGGAATCTTTCGAGAAGTCCCGCGACGTGGAGCTTAATGAAGCTTCTCGTGCTGCTAGTGTGGCCCCGGCTTCAACTCGGAGTGGAAATGGGGTCTTGATGATCCCGACCATCGAGATAATAGCGGAGGAGACAAGGGCTATTGATCCAGTTTACCGACGAGCAAGGCAATCGCGGACTCGCAGCTCGATTTTAACCCTTTTCACCCCAATCACCTCCCTGTCTGGACAGGATAATACCTCTGAAGCGAATGACCACACCTCATATATCCAATTTCCGACTACGCTTCAGCGGGCGTGAAACGTAGCTTCGTCCATTACCCCTGCCTATGTACAAAATGGCTTCAGGGCTCCGGGTGCTGGTGTTCAGGCATGGCTAGTGCTCAATACTACATATACTATTAACTAGTTCAGAATTTGTAATCGTAGCTCAGATTAACACTCACCGTAACGTATTTGCTTGCTGGCAGTAAGACCAATGATTCGATGGAATTTGTCATGTCTGGCCGCGAACCGAACACTCGATTCCATGCCTCGCTTTTCGGATTCTCTCACTTTCGAGCCCACATACTTAAAGCTGTTTCCGAAAACCTTGTCCAACGCGATCGCAGCAACTTCATCGAGCTGACAGCCTTCTGGAAGGACCTCGGGATGATACTGTTGATGATTAGCCGGAAGTGCGACGATGGTCGAGGATGAGTGACTTGTCAAAGGACGAAAGGAAACTGACTCGTGGCTGTGCCGTACGTTGCCGGACCTGTTCCACCTTCACCTCTGGCAAAGTAGACCCAGACGTCCACGCGTCTTTCACCTATATCTTTAGAACATAAATAACGCGAAAAGGTACGAACGCCCTTTTCAAGTTGTTCTACAATGTCAGGCGGTTGAATCACGAATGTGTTGTAGCCGCATAGCGCAAAGCAATCGGTGGTTCGTTCGACGAGATAAACCCAACCACAAGAATGGTCGCACAACTGATTAATCAAAGGACGTGGAACGCTCTACGAATTTATAGGCATGTTAGTGCTCTACGGGGCATATCGACCTCAGCAGCCGCTTTGAACATTCGGGACACATTTGCCCACTCTACGGAGGCGAAAGCCGTATCAGAAACGCAGGATGTAAATGCCATGGATAGGTTGTTGAAGGTGGTCAGTGAGTTGTCGCTCGCCGCGGTAATGGTTTGCGGGAAAGGTTGACTGCCGTCTTTGTGTAGGAGAAAGAGCTGATCCCGCTTATCATAAGTATGGTGCTTTCTATATTATTGACTCGCATCTGATAGAATCATAGTGTCATGCCTATGAGAAAGCCAATGTTATGGTCCGAGGCGCTACTCAATGCCGCATCCAATGTCACCGCATCCGACAAAGCGCCAACTCCCGCTCCCGCCTCCGATCCACTACCTCCACGCAACATGCATGACACCTATTCCGAGATCACACTCCCTTTCGCCTCTTCGCCCCACCTGCTGGAGCAGTATACCAATGCCTCGGGAGGTCTGCGAACAGGGATGCTCATGGAACATCTGGACTCACTAGCGGGATCTATCTCATACAAGCATATGCTTGGTCCTGGGGTCGAAACTCTTGGACGTATCCAGGAAAGGGGATTTTACATAGTGACTGCTTCTGTAGAAAGGTACTTTCCTTGCTTTCCGGTAATCAACGTTCCTCATCTTCTGCAGGCTCGACATGTTGGCTCCTCTGCACCCCGTGCGAGATATTCGCCTGAGCGGCCAGGTTATCTATACCGGTAAAAGCTCTATGGAAGTTGCAGTCAAGATGGAAGCGCTGGACGCGACCGGCCAAGCGGCACAGACCTTGTTGCTAGGTGAGCACATTCACTAGCTTTGCAAGAAGAAAGGCCAACTGGCTGCGAACTCCCTAGGACGATTTTCTATGGTGTGCAGGGACGCCCAAACCCATCGAGCCCACCCAGTCAACCAATTGATCATCTCTACTCCAGAGGAACAAGCACTGTACTCCATGGGCGAAAGTAACGGTCTTCTTACTTATACCTCTTTCTGTTGTAATTCTTTGTTCCAGGTTCAAAGAACCGGAGGAGATCACTTGCTCTCCGGTCGCTGTCCCGTGTCCCTCCCAGTTCCGCTGAAGCTGCAGACTTGCATTCGTTCTACCTGCAGTACGGCCGAGAAGACGACTTGGCTCCCAAAGAGGAGAGAGTCTGGATGGGTGACACCCATCTGGAGAAGACTATGCTGATGTTTCCGCAAGAGCGCAAGTCAGTCATACCAGCTGGCATATTCATGTTCGCAGCACTCACATTCGCTCAGTGTCCACCAGAAGGTCTTTGGAGGTGAGGTGGATCATTCTTGCGGATATCGCAGGGCTGACGCTGTATACCAGGCTACCTGATGCGTTTGGCATATGAGGTGAGATAGCTGATGCAATCTTCAAGTGCGATATCGACCATCAGTGCAGCTTGGCTTTGCGAACGCTTCGCTGTTAACGCGGTCGCATGTCCAATTCTTGTCATTGGATGGGATCTCGTTCGCGAAACCAGTTCCGATTGGCTCTATCCTCCGCCTGACTTCGCAGATATTACACACAAGTCCTCCAGGAGAGTACCCAGCTGGAGTGGTGAGTCCCACCTATATGCAGCCGGGCGCCATCCAACGGACTTTTCCTTCAGCACGTGGGTGTACAGGCGAACGTGGTGGATGTCCGAACCGGTCACGAAGAGACCACCAACGACTTCCGCTTCACGTGGTGTAGAGACGACGGGGCGGCAATTGCGCGAAAGGTGGCGCCGAAGACTTATCAGGGTAAGTTTGTTACGGACGGGAAACGGCGTGTCTAACGATAGCGGTGTTTTCAGAGGCCATGTTGTGGTTAGAAGGTAAGAGGGCTCTAGAAATGGGCTCTCAGATTAGGGGGCGTAGAAACCGCGGAGAGGAGTTGTAACTGATGACCATGAGCTGCTGGATCTAACTCATCGGGGTACCTTATAACCAACACACAGGTCTTGGTCGAATCAGCCAGGATTGCGTCCCACTGCATCACGAAGTTGAAGGAAATGAACGGCCCACGCTTTTGATTCCATGCTAGCAGACAGCCTCGTGACCAGGGCTACCTAAGTTATGCACACTCAGCTAAGCATGTCCCCAATGCACACGCTTGAGCCATCGAATTCCCCTGTAACGCATTGGGGTCATGCTGGGCCATCTCACAGGCAACTCGGGGTAGGAGGTAATCTTCCGTAACTAGGTAAACTGTACAGAAGGACATCAACCACGGCACATGCACTGTGACGCTTCTCAGATCAAGGGCGACAACGCGTCTTAGCCAGCCAGCCAGCGGACTGGGATCAATGAAATGGCATTCGCTTTGTTTACAGTTCGATCTTTCTCCCAACGCCATTGCGCAATTCCAAGTCCAGCCTTCCGAGTCTAAATCCCCTACAACCACCAATCCGTGACGAGGGCGACCGCCAACTTCGTCGGGCTATACAAAGGAGGAAACACCGTAGTCCCAGCCGCCCCTCTCGTCAGCCAAGCTTCCACCAACATATTTCCCCACCCGGTCACCCATCCAACTGTCCACAGCCACCCCAACCAACCACTTCCCCTCCCCTTCCCACCGAACGCGCGCGCCCATAACGCCTCCAAGAGAGCTCCCACACCCATCACGACAAAAAATCCAACTACCGCCCCAAAATCCGACCCCCTCCCGACTGCACGCAGCCCGAAATCATGCATCACCCCCGAAAGCGCGAACGCGCCCAGTACGCCGCCCGCACGCCCGAAGACGTACGACGCGGGCTTCGCGCCGACGCCGATGAGGAAAATCCTATTGCTCTGGTGCCATCTCCGGCCCCATAGCTCCGCCAGTGACGTCGCCCGCCAGGGCGCGTCGAAGAGCGGCGGCCACTGCGCAGGACGCTGGCGCAAGACGAGTACAGCGACGATGGTCGCGAAGTCATACGTGGCCTGTGCGATGGCGTATATGGACCAGCCAAACAGCAGTGTGGTTAGGGTAGAGCGTGCGTAGCGCGCCATGGGGGGCAACGCGCTGTCGAAGATGGTCCCGCCGGCAGGCGAGCCGAACGTGTCGGGCGAAAAGAACTGTACGGAGTGCTGCAATGCGTCACAGAGGCAGGCGTGGAGACACAAGGACAGGAGCGTCTGTCTGAGGAATGGGGTTCGTGTTACCGAGCGCGAAGACTGTGGAATGTATGTAGTGGGGTAGCCAGCCCAGCCGATACCCCGGAGATTCGTCGCCAGATCGCAGGTATCCCAAAAAAGCTGACTGGGGTATAGGCGAGTCGGACGCGCCGGGCGATGAATTATTTTGTGTTTGGTAGAGGCACTGGCGCCGTCAGATCGCGTCAAGGGCTCTTTGCGTATGGCCCAGTCGATACAGCGCATAGACATCATGAACGCCATCATCTGGAAAGAAGCGTTCTGTGGTGAGCCCGAGATCATCGCGCACGCTCCTCATCCAAACAAGAACTTACATAAAATGGCTGGTTGACATTGGCCTTTGCAGGATCGCCACCTGAGGGATCGAAGGCTAGGACTGCGCGGAGCGCAAAGGTCAGCGTGAAGGGCAATAGCATGCGCCGGGCGAAAGTCGTATCTGGTCTGAGGGCGAGAGCCGCCATGGCGAAGAAGGTAGCGGGGAAGGGGATAAACACTGAAACGAACGTGCGCCAGCTCATCGTACTCAGAGGCGGTATTCAATGCACGTTAGTGGGCGGGGCTGTTGTACTCCTAAGTAGATGTGGCCGGCCGAAGCTACAATGGCTAGTAGAGTCAGAGGCGGAACCGAAATCAAACGAGCTGGCACTGAATCAAGAACTCGCAGTTGGTGAATCGATTCGCGACCTGAAGGCACAGGGGAGCCGAGGAAGACAGCACGGTTGGTTGTGGTGCGGCCCTTGGCTTACTACATATGAGGGCACAGGATGTCGGTTCCGAGTCGTACACGTTCGTACCAACTCGACCAAGCGCACCAAGATTCTGCCCCACATCCCGTTCCCTCCCGCGTACCGAAAATTTCATACGACTCCTTATGACTCGACTACCACGTTAGATAGATCACCTCAATGTACTTGCTGGAGCCCCCGGTGCGTTTTTAACGGATCCAACAATCCTTCGCGATTTCTCGCGTGCGTTGGACACCCGAATTCTAAGCGGGTAAGTTGCCACGAGGGCCTATTAGTTAAAGTGATCTAATATCTAGCACTACTAGTCAGCTTTGATCTCAGAGTCAGAGTACTCATCGAAGAGAGGCTTGGCCGATGATAAGTGCTGGAGCGCCAGGCGATGCCGCATCCGATGATTAATAAACACCAACATGCGTCTGACTTGGGAGGCTGGTCTCCTCGTGATCGCCGGGCAGATCCAAGTGCGCAGTTGAGTGGGACAACCTGACGGATAATCTTGCAGCACCATTTGCCAGTTGTCCGCCCTCCCGCATTCCGTTCGCACACCATAGCCCTGGTTGTTTCCGAAGCCTGTCCGTGAGTCATCGACTTGTACCTGCCACTCGAACGATCAGCCTCACATCAAGGACGAGAAAGCAAAAGACTGACAATATTTACATAGTGGGTATCCAAGAACGTATTAATAATATCAATACACGAACGCTCCCAAGCAACGACGCACACTCGAGTCCCAGTCGGCGCCTCACGACTTGGTCGGAATCTCCGTGTGAGACTCGTAAGTCTCGAGCTCGTCCAAAAGCACACAAGCCATCGTCTTCAAATCTCTGACGCGCTGATTACATAACTGGAACCCCAGCACAGTTAGCTTTTTGTTATTTCCCGCATAACAGCATACATACCGTTTCGTCACCAGATGATACTACAAAGATCGATGTCTCCTCGAGGCCCCGGAGCTCATCACCAATCTGTAATATCAAGCACAGGGCCGGTGAGTACTAACTCTTGCCAAACATCTTATTGAAGGTACGTACAGTCATCCAAACGCTAGAAAATGCCACCAGTTTCTCGCATATACTCACAGTTTCCGCCTCGAGGTCTTCTTGCAGCCTGAGCGCCTCCGTCTCCTGGGCACGTCGTTTCTCGCCCAGATTCAAATTCTGGTATACCATCCCCGAGTTGTTCCACAACGCTGGCGTACCTGAAGGAGGACCGTAAGTTCTCCGACGGACAGAGTGGGAAATGGAAGCTTACCGCGGTGGTGTTGTTGTCGTTGTCTGTTCCCGCTACCATGCCAAGGCTCGGATGATCCAGCATAAGAAGGCTTTTGGACAGGCCTTCAGTCAGCTTGGATGCCCACGGATTCGACGGGTGAAAGTATGGGATGGCTTGCCTTACCTGAGACTTGACTCGTTTTCCTTCCATATACCCACCCCTGGTGGCATGTGAGAACGAAGAAAGAGCAAAAGGCACGGCACTAACGAACATTTCAAACAGGCCCAAATTCTCCGTCTGCCCTTTCGCAGAAGTTGGGGCGTACTCCTTTTCCGTGAGTTCTTCACGGAAGTTCTCTACCCTGTCATGTAGGTCTTCGACTGCAGAGTAACATATGGATAACAGCAAGCAAAGTGAGTCGCGGAGAAAATTGAAAGGGGCAAACTACATACATCGCTGAGATATTTGATAGGCATTTCTCTGGTCCACGTCAAGTTTCTGTTGCACGAGGCGCACAGTAAATACGCATGTCCACCACCACCACCATAACAAACAAGGACTAACCTTCTTCATCTTCTTCCGCTCTACCTCTTTGAATTGAAGACTCGTATGTGAACTACCAAGAATGTCGACGAATGCTCCCGAAAATCCTTTCAAATCATCGTTAGGCTGCGATCCAGGTATTAAGGGACATCGTAGCGTACCTCTGACAGTTATTCTTGCATTCCCAGCGACGACCCGAGAATGAGATATAAGAGACATGCAGTCCTCCAGGAAGGGGGCACGCAGGGCAGGTCAGGTTTAACCTTAAAGCTGGGAATCATTCCGGGTACATACCTTGTCAAGCCTATCCCACGTCTTTCGTAACTTCACGCATCTCCCGCGCAGCCCGGCATCCATGTTTATCAAGGACCCTTTCTTGGAGGCGCTCGCAATGATCTCTGCTATCCATCTGAACGACTTCTGGATAGACAGGGCATATTCGAATAATGTCAGTGCGTTGTCGGCCAGGAGTTGTTTGGCTTTCGGCAGCTCTGGATCTGGGACTGCTGTACCGGTACTTGTGACCTTGTCACCGTCCGACGTGTCGGTAATGGTATCAGCGAGCTGATAGTCGGTGCTGTTGAGACTGAGGGCGTCGTCGACAGCCATACCCCGTCCTACGCTGTTGAGTTCTCTCTGCAGCTCCAAGCCCCACAGGGAGGTGCCCACATCCTCCGACAGATCCAGGCAGACGGCGGGTGTTGTTAGAAAGTGTGACTCCATTCAAGTTGTTTGAGTCAAAGGGAGGGGTGCGCCTATATGTGGCTGGAAAGACGGCGATCTGGGGGATGAGGGAAAGTAAACTCTTAACCTACCTTGTGGCATTGGTGCATACTAGACCACTCAGGATCTTTCGTAACGTCCACAGCGTGTTGTGCCAGCAGCCTGCAGCGAGCTATCCATGTGGCTCCGCCAATCGGAAGATGACATGAGGCGTTAGTCTGATTGCACTTCTTAATGGACCTGGGGGTGCGATTCAGGACACAATTCGGCCTAATGGGCGTAACAAATGTGGGGACCTGGCGTGGATTACATGGGGTGCGCTCGATTTGGTGAGTAGATCTTACCTGTAAGAGCTGCAGAAGATATGTCAATGGACTAGTACGAGAGACAACCTGTAGTTGGGACTGGTGCATCATATGTTCACACGTGGCCATGGGATACAGACTCCAAGTGCTACCGAGACCAGCGCTCACCACGAAGCACTTGCGCACGATAAGCCCTATCACCTCGCACTCAGGCCGTGGACGTTTATACCGAAGCCATCAAGTGATGTGTATCGCGTGGACGGAGAACTTGGATTGATGTTGCTTGCACTGGCGAGGCCTATCCACCCATCTACTGTACTGTACGCGATCGCTAGCTCAGTGGTGGGACCCCGGGAAATGAAATCACAGGTATAGCCGCCGCTCACCAACATCCGCACATGGTAAACGCGCTGAAGATGGCGGAGGCTCGTTGGATCAGTGCGGCGAGCAAAACTACTGGTCCATAAAGTCCTCAGCATGTAGTTGAACATAGTTCAAGAATCCAATGTTCCTGCTCATGCGATCAACTGACGCGCACTTTTTGGACGACCACCTGACTCACCAGCCAATCTTGTAGGTAAAATCGCGACCAACCGAGGGTCGAGGAGCTCCTTTGGCGACGCACACAGGCGAGGACGACCAGTATGGCTCGTGCCCCGGGTCTAAGGACGTGAAAAGATAAAAGATAGATGGCAGTGTCGGCGTCCCGAAGGCGGGGGGGAAATGGTGGCCAAAGTGTCGCGGCTGCTGGAAACCGTGCATCTGCTGGTGGTGGAACGGGTTGGCGGCAAACCGGGGATCGCCACCCAGCATCTGGCCGTGCATTCCGAACGGTTTTGGGCGGAAATCTTTTATGTAGAAATCTTGGTGCGTCCCTGCTCGCGTGACTAAAAAAATGACGCGGGCGAGACATCAGGTGAGGGCGGTCGCAGTGCGTGTTGGACACTGAACGCACCGAGGATGAGCTCGTGGGGTTTCACGCCGGCTTCGGCTGCGAGACTCTGCCCATGCTGGAGCAAGTAGCGCCACGCGTCGTTTACGGAGGTCACAAACGCTTCGTGGATCGCCACAACGTCGATCTGCGCGTGGGGAGGGACAGCGACTGCCCAGCTATCACCATCATGCACGGTCAGCCGCCGCACGCAACGCTCGCACAGTACAAACCAGTGCGACGAACCGAGGACTCACCCATTTACGTCCCCAGGTAGCGCGTACGACTCAAGGGGCTCCCGACTTATGGGCATGTTCTCCCAGCACCAGTGCTCGGCAAAGGCTTTGGTGGAGACGTCGAGCGCCACAAGATGGTCCTCAAGGACGTTGCGCAGGCGGACAAACGACGTGAAAGTCTCCCCGGCGGGGATGTATCCGAGGTCGCCGACAGCGAACTTGTGTGCGGGCACGCTGCGCTCGTACCAGGTGTGGTCGTGGCAGCGGAGGGTGAAGCTGAGGTCGCGGACCTGGCGGAGCGTGAGCGACGGGGCGGCGGACTCGTTGTCTTCGACGAGCGTCAGCAGGCGGGGCGGGAGGACAGCGGGCTCGTGGCCGCTGGGGAGGAGCCCGCGCGCGAGCGTGACGAGGTGGTTGATCTTTTTCTGCATCTCGTCCGTCACTGGTGGGTGCGGATGTGTGAGTCTGAATGAATTCGTGCTGGGGACACTTGCGCACCTTCCTCATCGCCCTTGTCATACGCGTACGAAACCCGCCCGTGGTTAGGTAGCATCTGGAGGGTCTATAAGCAGAGTCCAGTGTGCCGCAGGAAATAATGGATGTCACGTTTAAGCAGGCATTGAAGAGGCTGTGTGCTAGACCGTAGTTCCGAGCAGAGTACCACTTGCCCTCTCGGGGAGGAGGAAGGCCCACCACGAGCGTTTTCGCCGAATCAACGCGGAAACTCGATGCCTGGGGAGCATCCAGCGGTCAATCGCGGATAGTATCAACCGAGGCAGCACGTCCACGCTACCTCGAAGAAGTCTTGCACTTTGTTCTCGTCGAGCCCGAGCTGTCGCTGGACATACATGGCCGTGTCCTGGTGCCGCATTGACGCTCACCCACCAAATAAGAAAGGCAAGGGCATGCCACTCACGGAGAGATCACGATACTAGACTCGGCGCGTCGATATAATGATTGTACGGGGCGTCATATCAAATGTACTTACGAAACGCAGCATCAGCTCGGTGCAGGCAGCGATGCTTGAAGACCGCAGCGCCTCCCGCACCAGCGCTTGGGGCGACTGTGTCTGAACTGGAGCCAAGCATCAGGAATGGCGCTGGTAGGCCAGTACGCTCGTGAAACCCCACCATTTGAAAGCAGAATAAATGGGGTGGGGGTTTTCTCGTCCGAAATTCCCAGCATCTGGGGCAGGTTGGGGTGGCTGGGCCGTCTCCGTCAGCGAAGAGGCGAAAATCACTCGTATACGTCAGCACTCACTAAAGGTTCTGCAGAATCTTGACGTCCCTCAGCCATTGCTGTCGTAGTTGGCGTCAGTGGTGCCCGTGAGCAGGATGTGCACCGGCTTACGCGGTACGCGTGGTCTTTTTGGCCCTCGTAGCGCTTAATGAGGGCGTTCTGGCCCTGGACTTGGACCTCCATCCCGCCCTCCCACCAGCCCTCTTTCAGACGCGAGCGCCCGCGAAGCATGATGTCCGACTGATGATAACGTCGAAACTAGTGGAATCGTCGAGATGAATAAACGATGAGCTGGGTGTCAATAACAGTCATTTTTGGGACTGCGTGCCTTACCCCATGGTCGTCGTCTAGGGCCAGCGACGAAAGGGCGTCGCTCAGGTATTGGTCCGAGAGCTTGGAGGGCGCGGCGGGGGTATTTTGGTCGCAGGGTTCGGTCGCGATCGGGCTTGTAGCTGCGGCCGCGGAGGATATGGCGGGAGTTTCGATCTCGATGATGTCCTCTTCTGGTTCCTTGGTATCATACGCAGGCGGAGCCGAGTCCTGCACACTAGCTTCCAGCGCGCATGCGTCCTGTTCGGCAATTTGTGCCGCAGAGGCGACTTGCAGGGTATTCACGGCGTAGTGTATATCGATCAACGTCGCGAGCTTTGGAGCCGCAGCGTGAGCACGACACGAGTAAACAGCGTGAGCGCGAAACGAGCAAACAGCGTGAGCACAAAACGCGCAACCAGTAAACACGCACACGCGCGCACCTGGAAGGACTGCGCCGCCTCGTCGAGCATCGTGCTGAACTCGCTCAGGGCACCCTCGATCGAGCTCTTCCGCAGGAAGCGGTCGCGCCACTTCGAGTCGGCAAGCTTGCGCATGAAGTCGTGGATCACGTTGAGGGTCCTGGCGCGCGTTTGGGGTGAGGTTAGTTTAGGTTTAGTGGGGGCGGGGGGAGGGGGGTGGCTGGGACGCACTCTTCGAATTTTTTGAGGTTACGGAGGAGCAGCGCGGGTGCGTTGTCCCACCGGTCGCGCATCTGCTCGTCGATGTCGCACAGGATCTTCGCTGCGCGCCGCGCCAGGCGGTCGCATCCCGCCCTGTTCGTCTGTATGCTCTACACCACACACCGCACATCGGGTAAGCACCCGCATCGCAGCGTAACGAGAACAAATCTGCCACCGACCTGGATTGTCTCGAGGATGACGAGCAGGATCGATATGGCCGCCGTCGCGGGTGGGAAGTTGAGCGTCGACATAAGGTCTCTGGTGAACGCTGGGCGTCGCGGTTATCTGTTCTTAGTGAGTCCGCATGCGTGGTGCTGGGGGCACACCTGTGGTGGAGACGGCGGCCTGGAGCGGGTCCACGGCTATCGCCTTCGTGCGGATGAACTTGAGGGGCATGATGGGGTACTGAAGTTACTTGGCGTGCTGGTTGTGGGTGAGGACGCGGGGAGAGGCGGTGTGTATCCCGAAGCCCATAGAGGTCTGGGCAATTTCAATGGTACGTGTAGCACCACTTCGAGTCGAATTAGCCTAGTTCGAGGCGCGCTGCGTGATGGATGACAAGGCGTCTTGGTTGCAGGGCCTCAGTTTATGAGGTCGCAGGATGGGCAGTGGTGGTGGGAAGCTCTCCGGGGTCGATATATGTGTTGCTGGGATCTGGCGTCTAATTGATTGATGGGCTTTGGTTTTCGTGAGCAACAGACGCCGAGATATAACAGACACACGGTCCGAGAAACCGTTCATGATCATGACAGACCTTCGAGCTGCAAGAGCTCATGGCCTGCTAGTACAGAGTCCAGCGTCAGGATGGCAAATGCAAGGTCACGGTGCACTATATAGTATAATGCGTGAACGCGTGAACTTTGAAGCGGAGGCTCCGGGCAAGTTGCTAATAAGGTCAAGTGCGATCTCGGAGAGCAGGACCTTTAACCACACAAGGAAAAATAAAGGTTTTTGTACATCTGTATGTCCAGCGATACTTGGCGCTATATAGGGGGGCGGGAGATGGTGGGTCGACATAGGGCTAATGATTCGTATGTACCGAGTTTTACTAATAACCGGCCGTGTCTCTCAGCTCAGGATCTGATTAGGAACTGGACTCGACGCGGCTCGAGAGCCATACACGTGTAACTTATGTCCTATTCATCTGCGTCTGTGTCGCGCTTCACCCTCTTGGCCTCGGACGCCGAGTCATGGTGGGGGGTGAACATGGTTAACGCTGGAGAGGCGCTCCGCTCGCGTTTTGCGTGTTTTGTGGAGGAGCGTGCGTCGGGGCTCTCCGTCTTCTTCGGGGATGGTTTGGTATCAGGGCCCTTCTTTGGGGAGTCTTTTATGGGCTTGGGTTGCAGCGGCTTCACGTCCACGGAACCCGACGCCCTAACGCCCCTGGACCCCGAAGCCTTGACGTCTTTAGACCCAGACGCCTTGACGTCCTTGGACTCCGCTTTCACGCCACCGGACCCGAATGCCTTCGCCGCCGTCTGGCGCGCAAACATGGCCTGTATGCCGTCTTTGCGCTGTGCGACGGGCTCGATGAAGGTCGGGGACTCTGTGCCTACTTTGCCTACTTCTTGCGGGACTGCGTAGCTTTGCAGGCGGTATGGGGATATGAGCGCGATGCGGAAAGGGTATGGGAGGGGTATAAGCACGGTGCAGGAGGTGCGTGATCACGAGGTAGGCATTAGTGCAATGCAAGCGGGAATACGGGGAGGGGTGCGCACCAGGTGAGGCCTTCGCGGGGAACGAGCAGGGCGGCTAGGTCGGCGGACCATGCGTTTGACGAGGTATCTAGCCAGCGGGTGATGTGTGCGGGGTCAGAGAGGATGACAGGTTGGCGGTCGTGGAGCCAGCCGAGGGACCTGGAGGCGTGTGTGGTGACTATTGCGACTGTGTACGTCGGCTCCGTTTCGCCTGCAGGATGTCAGCCTAACCTGGAGCAGTTCAAAGCAGATAGAGATGCCTTTTGGGACGGACGAGTCGTAGAGGGCCGCGAAGAGCATGAGGGCGCCGTTGGGGTACTTTATAAAGTGGGGCAGTTTCGCTTTCCCCCTTGTCTGCCACTCGTAGTACCTGTTCGGCGTCAGTAGGTGATCGGCGCGTGAATGGGGAGCACGGACCCCTGGGCGACGACGAGGCATCTGTTTTTTGCCCTGAACTTATTCCACATGCCGGCGCCGTCGAGGATGTTCTCCGCGCGCGCGTTTATGGCGTGCTGGCCGTCTTTGCTGTACTGGATGCCCCATTTCATGGAGTGGAGGTGGTTTGGTGCGCGAACGACGGGGACGTGTGTGTTAGGAGCGATGTTGTACCGCGGCTGTGGACGACAGTGAGCGGGGTAGACTGCGTAATCTCACCACTGACGACGAATGCCTCTTCGTTGAACCAGTCATCGACGTCAATGTCTGGATAGTCGTGCATTGCCCGTATTTCGTGTCTCTGAGCGCCCAATGCGAATCTTCCACACATCACGGTGTACTAACAAGGGGAGTATAATTAGGGCCTGGGGGCTCCTTGAACCGCTACCACCCACCTGGGTGACACCATTAGGGTTAGGTGTTAGTAAAATATATAGGGTAGTATACGTGTTACTAACACCACAGGCAGGAAAATATTTGCAGGCAAGGTCACACCTGGAACAAACAGAGATAAAAGGTAAAA
This sequence comes from Leucogyrophana mollusca, assembly GCA_021014945.1. Taxonomy (NCBI): domain Eukaryota; kingdom Fungi; phylum Basidiomycota; class Agaricomycetes; order Boletales; genus Leucogyrophana; species Leucogyrophana mollusca. The sequence goes on along the minus strand of MU266541.1, from coordinate 14,301 downwards.
ATTAGCATTTGCAAGTTCGAAGAGGAAATATGTATCATTTCCAATATTCCGTCCTCGATTGTAACCCAGGCATCTAATTAGCAAAGTATGAAAGTATCCCTTTGACAAAGGGTAGGTTTTTAGTTATCATATTCTAAGTTGACGCTCAACATCCGCGCCGCGCATTAGGAGCTTATTTTCCGAATTTTGTTTGTATTTACCCGAGGGGCATACAATGCACAATCTCAGACATTTGCGAACATATGTAGGGCAATCAAAGCATCTGTATATTTTAAACTTAGTTGTCTTTTTGTTGTGGAGCATTTAATAAGCAAATTTGTTAAATGTGGGATCGATGCGCGCCGAGCATACTATGCATAGTTGTGACAAAGGCAAAAACTGTCCTCAGTGCAAACGCGAAACAAACGTATAGCAATACCTGTATTTAGTCAGTAAATGTTCCCGTAGCATGGGTGGCTCATTTTTAACCTTTCCTTCAGGTTTGATATAATTTTGCGACCGAGGCAAACTGGTCCCGGCCTCTCAAAGGAGTCGGGCGTGACAATGTCACACCAGCGCCAGCACTGTCAACGCGCGCTGGTGTTGGCGCTGGTCGCTGGTGCTGGCGCTGATTGCGCTGATATCGCGCTGATGGGACCCTGGGGACCGGGCATATGAATCTAACATCAACAAGTCGTAAGAGACATCAATAATTATAAGTCGGGTGTCTGGAAAACGAGAAAGAAACAGCGAGAGTAGATTTAGATTTGTCATTTCACTTGCCCCGACCCTTATAAGTTGTAGCCGTTTTCCGGGTAATCCAACTTGGCTCGTCACGAACCTGAAGCCGAAGACGCCGATTCGGGAGATCTGGGTGAATTGCCCCTTCATCGACAGTCTCCCATTCGTGGTTGTTGTTCCAAATCCAGGCCTGGACACCTGAAGACCCATACAAATGGAGGAAGAGGTCGCTGACTTTGACACCGCGAACGACAGGAGGTGATTGGATGAGGGTGGGGCCTTCCGAGGTGTACCAAAACATCACGACCTCTTCGTTTCGAATCTTTCGCTCGTGTTTCACATACGTGGGGACAGATACATCGCAATCGGTCCCCGTGGATACTGGCGGGGCGTGGCCAACAGCTGACGATGAAGGATGGGCAACTGGCATCGAGGCTCGCTTGCGGACGGCTCGACGTTTATCGCGCGAGCGAATGGGTGGTGAGGTATTGGCGGGATGGGTCGCGGGGGACTGGTTAATATCCGTATTGACAGGTCCTACAACGGTGGCGGGACGGGTCGCGGGGGACTGGTTAATATCCGTATTGTCAGGTCCTACAATGGCAGGCGACGCGGTCCTTCGGGGAGCGGAGTCGTTCATAGTACGAGGTACACCCGAGTCGCCTGTCTCCGTGGAGACGACTACTTTAGAACTAACACAGGGAGCTCCGGCCGCCGAAGTACCCGAAGTTGACGAGGAGACGCCGGTAGCACTGGTGATACAGGATACGGGCAGCTGTTCCATCCCCAGATCCATACCAGTGGGACTAGTGGGACTACCGGCACGAGGAGTCGCAAGTGGCGAAGTGGGGAGTGAAAAGATGGAGGTGGTGGGCGATACTGGTTGTTTGTTGGTCTCCACAACACCCAGCCGAAGACTAAACCATAGATAGTGAGCAGATGGTCCAATAACATAGGTAGATACTTACATGGCAGTGTCGTCAATGATTTCAAGAGATGAAGAGCACAAGGGAAAGCGCTGTCGATGTAAAGGTACAAGCTGGAGTTTGACATTCGTTAGGCGACAGTATAGTACGAGATTTATGAATCATACTCACGTCTAGGGCGTTGGTATAGGCTTCGTCTTCAGCGGCCCATCCAAGTTTGTTTCGCAGCGGAAAGCATGTGCGGTGGATTGGCTGATCCTGTACACAGTCAGCACAAACCTGGAAAGATTCGAAGGAAAGCGCATACATCTTTTTTCATTCTCAATGGCAGGCAATACGGTGCGCCGGCGTCGCGGCAGACCTTCAGCGTGATTGCGTCTCTTGTGACCTTCATGCTGTGGCGATCTTCAAAAACGGAGGATACGAGGGCGAAGTCTGTTGAAGGGTAATGGTGAAAGGTTTGTGTACGCGGCAGATGGTGACCTCTGGGGTCGTCAGCGTCGTGCATACTTATAGGTGTCTTGTGGACAAAGAATCCCGAAGCGACACCATTTTCAAAGGGAGTTGAGGCAATGGATAAAGAGTTCCCAGAATAACAAGGGCCTTTGTAACGGCTCTTCCGAAAAAGCTTCAGGGCGTTCAAACAAATCGCATCAAACAAAGCAGCAATGAGATTCGAGAAGGCTCGAATGTTCCCTAACGGGCTCGATTCGGCCCGTCAATACTCACCCCAGGCAGCACTTATCTCGGCGGCAATAAGCCATCTCATCTAGAAGATCACGCAGCTCTCCAGTTCCTCCCCTTCCCCCCTTCGGCGCCTTCCCCCGCCCGATCACCCTCTCGAACATGCCCCCCACTCCCCTCCGCGACGCATCCGAATCCCCCAGCGCGATACTGCTCTCAAAATCATTCGGATAGCACATGTCGATGTAGTTCGCGTGTGCTTCAAGACTCGGCTCGGGTCCCGCTCAATCTCGCCATCAATTTCAGCAGCTGCCTCCAGTTTGGAGCTTGTATGTGGTAAGTTGGAGACTTGCCGTACGGAAGGCATGTGGCAGGAGGCATTCGGCCAGACATGTGTGACAGTATCGTGCTTATTGCAGGACGGGAATGCTGTAGAAAATCCAATTAATATCAACCCACCAGTAGACACGCAATGGGTATCCACGTACAGATGCCAAAAAGGAGCTCAGGGTCCACATAATGATTCGCAGAAAGTGCAGGTGTGGGGCGGCTGGCGGGGTCGGGTCATCTTCAGTATCCTCGTCAAGCGGGTCCAAGTTAGTCGTAGACGCGAACGAGGGCTGCGGGCTTGCATGAATGAATCGAGGCGACTGTGAGGAATCGCCATGCGCAGACAGCCTTGCGGAATGGCCGCTATCCGAAGTACTGGCCGAAGACCAACTCGGTCTCGAGGGTGCAAGCGGGACCTCGGGGGCGTTTATCTGAGAAAGAGATGAAGCACGAGAGGGTACCGTGGGTAGGACGTGCGGTGATTGGGTTCTTCATCGAGCGAGTGCATGGAGTCCGTAGCCGTGATAGGATGCAGCCAGCTCACTCCCTCTGATGGGCATAGTGAAGGGTTAGACGATGTGGTCGCGGCCGAGCTGAGGCCGTGGGTTCGGGCGGGTGAATTGCGCCCATGTGATCCTTGCGGAGAGAGCGTATAGGGACCCGTAAACAGCCTCGAGTCTCCCAACGCTCGAGCCAGCTCCCCCTCCCCCTGTGCTAGCACATCTCCTCCCCGCCGGCGAGCTTCAGACGCAGAAAGCGCCAACGCCAGCGCGATATCCTTCTCGTCTGTCGGTGACAATGGTATTGCTCCAAAACTGAGCGATGAAGGGCCTGCGATGGAGCTGCCAGATATTGCCTGAGGGTAAAGGGGATTTCCTGGAGAGGACAGGCGAAAGTGGAGGTTTGGGAGGTATTATGGGGGGCGCAGGGAGGAGCGATCTGGGCTTCTGTGGAAGAGGTGGTGGTGGCAATGGGGGTTGAGGTGGAGAGTAGAAATGGGACGGAACAAAAGGGGAGGACCTTGCTGGAAACGCTGGCGTTGGCATCGGAAATGACACTTGGGGGATACGGTGCGCTTGGAAGGGTAGTGTACCGCGGCCTAGGTGGAGGGGCCAATCTCTGCTGGACATTCAAAGACGGCGGAATCCATGCCGCTAAGGTCGATCCGTTAGCCCTGGATACGAGGCGGGTAAATAATAAAACTCGACTGCTCACCCGAATGGTTATAAGACTGCATGGTAGACGGGGTCTAACGAGGCTAGCAGTGAACTCGACTGGAGCGGTGCGCTTCGAAGCGACGAAGTGAGTTATGATTGGATAACAATCGCATCAAAAAGCCCGATCGGGGTCGGTTATTAAATAATTCATTTGCACGATGGCAGACTGTTATGAGATACACTAGGATACACTCAGATACACTCCCGAGTATAGATTAGAGTCGTACACTGTAGTTTTAGCCACACAACGAAAGAAACAAGAAAATGAAACATCACGAATCTTTCAACAGAGAAACGACGATCGTCGTATGGGATAGAGGTAATAACGAAATGAAAATAGGAAGTCACTGTGTCGGAAAAGGCGTTCGTCAAAGACGCGCGCTCATAAACCAGCTGTCTGCCCAAGGGTCTTGTACGTTCCACATCAAGTCATTCGCGTGCTCGATGGGCGCTCCGAAAACGTCGGAAATGGCGTCGAGAAGTTCTTTCAGGCATCGCGTTTCGATCGGTTTCTGGTCGACGGCGTTGCGGCACATGGGGCATGAGTAGAACACCAATACAGGATACCTACGGGAGATCTCCTCCAATTGAGCAACCGTGTATGGGGCGTGCTTGAGATGTTCGGGAGCCTGCGAGTGTTCTAAGCGTTGCGCGATAGTGTTTTGAAACCAGCCACGTAAACAACCGTGGCAGAACGAATGCCCGCAAGCACCGAGACTGTCGGCGAGGGATGAGACGTTGGCGCCCTGACTTTGTGTTACGGGCGACACTTACGTGAAAGGACGTCGTGACGTCTCATGGCAGATCGAACAATCGGTGGCCCTGTCCCGGGCGACTAAAAACTAGCGGGAATGATCAATATCCGGTGCCAGCATCAAGATAGTATTCGGAGAACAGATACATACCCGTTTATTGGCATTGTGTGCCGCCTCAGCTCTGGCCATTGCTGCCTCCTTTTCCTCTTCTACTTTCTGCTTCTCTTCTTCAGCTTCACGAAGGTCGTTCTTCGCACTGATAGCCTCCTCTTTCCGCCGTGCAGCATCCTGGAAAGTAGTCGACAGGTTAAGTAAAGGACAAGTAAAGGGTGAGGAGTCAAGAAGAACGATAATCTTACCTGACGAGCGCGGATAACTTCCACTCGAAGTAACTGCAGAGTTTCCGCTGTGTCGGCGTTTGACAAAGGCGGGGTGCTGGAGGGCGAAGAGGTCTTCGAGGACAACGACCGAAGGGAATAAGGTGACGAATCGATGTGATTTTCGCGAGTAGACGAAGTCGAGTGAGTACGAGGCATGTTAATCACCAAGGGAGTTGGGGGGGAGGGGGGGGGGGGGAATGCTATTAGTGTACTACTAGTGGGAGGGTTGGGGACACTTACGAGTTAGATGTCACCCTTATATACTTTTGGCGAATTTCTCGTCCCTTTGAGCCACATCAAGACCTCGGAGCTTCATCAGTGGTCGTCGAACATGATCAAAGAATGAAAGGGTCAACAAAGGTTGCCCGCGGTCACAAGAAGCCGCAACTCGGATACAGAGGATGACAAGGAGTTCGACAAAGGATTGTCGCACAAGATAAGTAATTACGGCCGCGTGATGACAAATGCCCTCATATCGATGGTGTTCGCAATCGCTCCTGATCGCACTACAGATAAATGGTGCCAGAAGTTTCCTGCGGGACGTCCACCCAATCAGATGCCCATCTCAGTCCAGCCGAGACGGCAGCCCAGAAGTGACCAATACCATATCGCCAACCAGACGAAACCTTTCCCGGAATCCCAGATATTACACCCCCGACAGTGTTCATGAAAGCAAAAAACAGGCTCTGATGTTGGTAGGCACCGTTGGAGGAGCGTGAAGACTAATGGTTGACTGCCATTAGCAATGCTTCGCGAATAGTGCACGATGACTGACCGTATAGAACGCACCAATGGTGTCGATAACCAACCATAACAAGGTCAAGGCTAAGATAAACTTGCCCCAGGTGACGTATATAGCATCCTCTTCCGCAAAAAGCTGGAGACAAAGAAGGTCAACTTACTAATCAATCAGTTTCCTTGGTTAACGTACCCAATCGACGACCCAGAGTCTCTTCGAAGCTGTTGAACGGTCAGTATTGCACTTCTGAGAAACGTTCATACCGACCAGTTTCCGCCCTCCAAACTTTGATATATGTCCTCTCTCCGAGGCCCACGGTTGATGTCACCACTAAACTGTATTTGTGACCCTGAAAACTCTGAAATATATAGACGTGATTCCAGTTAGTCGCCACAGAATGCCCGATAATGGACTTACAGAGACAGCTTGGACCATGACCCCTGGCCACAAACGTCAAAATTCCTCCATATGACAGCATGAAGAGAATCAAACCTCCGTGCGACAACGTCTGCGCGTGTATGCCTGTCTTCGTGTTCCAGACTGCTACTTTTCCAGAAGGAGAGCCGCACATAAGTGCCTCTCCATCGCGAAGAAAGCCCACGGTAAAAGGATAGTTCTTGTCTGCGTCCGCGTGGTACCGGTAGGATTGTAATATGTTGGATTTCCCGACAGGATATAAGTCAAGTCCGTTATTGAGGTTAGAAACGAGAATATAGCGTCGATCCGGAGATAGAACAGCGTGACCACTGCTATCCTGTTGAAAACTGGGTTTCAAATCGACGGGCAGTAGTGCTTACATATGTCTGTGTCTATGGCTTGGAATGATAAGCCACAGCTGTGATCTTGCTCGAACATCCCAGCAACTAAAATCAACATGGACTAAGTCAGCCAAACGAGTGATGAGGGCAGACGACATCTCGCGTACATGATACCGTGGTTAAGGTACGCAACGACCAGCTGGCGTGGGTTCTTGAAGAAGGAAATGGCCCTGGCTCGCACCCAAACATCATCAGTATCGACGTCTTCATCGGAGTCATGACGAGGTAACGCAGTCGGTTCAGGAAGAACAGTGAAAGTAGCATATGTGACTGCGTAAAGTAGAAGAAACAATGGTTAGCATTCCAGGAATGGCCGTAAAGGGCCGGGTTGCGTTACATTTGGTCATCTCCTTGGCGATATGCACCTCGCAACCAAGCCCGATGGCGAGCTCCCGGCCGGAAGAGTGCAAGTCCGTACAATAAACGGGTGCTTGCACCCCCGTTAGGACCTCGAACATGGTACCTGTGTCCTTCGACAACATCAATCAATGAGACAGGCAACTACGAGCCCTTGGTACTTACGTTGACGTCCGGGATCAGCACGAGAGTTCCATCCTGACAACCACAAAACAGTGTCGACTTCGATTTGAGGTTCCACTGAAGACTCAACACTGGACTCTTCATATGGATGCGAGACAACGGCTGCGCTTTAACTATGTCCCAAATTACCAGCTTGCCGTCTTCGCCTCCGCTGGCAAGGAATTCCCCTCCTTTGGAAAATGCGAGACAGATGACGGAATCCACATGACCGTTCTTGAGCGTGTGTAGCGGAAGGTAAGTACCGTCCGCCATGAAATAGGACTTGGGGTAGCCTGTAAGTCAAAGGGCTGAGCCACTTGTTTGTGAAACGTTGCTAATTGTGTCCGTTTGCACGTATGGGTGCTTATGGGTGCCCAAGCAAATCGAAGGGGAAATATCTTTTTGCTAACAGCTACACATGTATGATATAGATATTACATCAATCGTTGCCTGTGGGGTTCACGGGCCTTCCGCTGCTCGTACGCCGTCATGTATCTCCATTTCGTTGCCATTGGCATGTCCCGCACTCGATTCGCCCTCTCCTATCAATCGTTGCCTGTGGGGTTCACGTCGCCTTCCGCTGCCCGTACGCCATCGTCTATCTCCATTTCGTTGCCATTGGCATGCCCCGCACTCGATTCTCCCTCTCCAGCTTGCTGCTGGACAAACTGGTAGCTGGTTGTCTTCACATCGAGGGCCATAACTTCGTGCTCCCGTAGAGACTCATACCACGCGGGATCATAGCAATTGATGGGCAGACCAGGTGGGGCTATGGAGGTCGTAGAGAACCGCGGAGGGGTTGGATGATAGTGGCGATGAGGTTGATTACCTTTGACGACATTGTGACCGACTTTGGGTACGCGGTGAGCCGAGATCACCTCGTCCAAACGCCAGAGGAATGCAGTAAGCTCGTTGCTTCGCCACACTGGCGTTTTGCTGGCAAAGCGCTTATCGTCTCCCTCACCCTCAGCTTCATCGGAACTGACACAATGGTGAGTTAATGATTGCATCAGCGGAAGATGTTGAACATGGCGCGGGTCCTTTGTCACCGCTTGAACTCGTTTAGCTAATAGCTGAAAGATGGAATAAGTGAGTGACCAAACGCCATTAGAATGGCTTTTACCCGTGATTTCCTTCCACTGCGGGCTGAGCTCGCCAGACGAGCTGAAGTTTGAGCTGTGTCGCCTGGAGTCGAGCGCTCTCGATAGGCTCTCTTCAAGTTCAGCAATTGACCGTGTAGTGTGAATTGAACATAGTCGGCATCCAGGAATTTGGCAGGTATAGCTGGATAATTATACCATTTGGCCTCGGTGACCTTGGTGATGAAATCAGCGGTCGCGACGTGCAGCGCCTGCTTGTTGAAAGGCGAGGTGCGACTTCGGGTCATATCGAGTCGGAAATTCTCCGCGGTGATCGTGATGCAGCCAGGATCACGACGATTGAATGCCTCGATTTCGTCGTCGGTTGGGGGTATAGTAGATCGGATCTGAGATGATGAGGTGATCTTGAGCAGATGCCTGAGGTGCTTTCGCACATGCGCCTGCGGTACTCATGAGCATCAACCAAGATGAGGGGACGTTAAAGGAAAGGCTTACGCGAAAGGCATCGATATTGGGGTCATTGGCATAAGGATCTACGACTGCAGAACCAACATCGGGCGCGTTGCCGTGGGGACGACCAGTCTGTACCGAAGTTTGCGTTTTGCGAGATGAATGCCCGCGTATTTTAGTAGCCGTGGACTTGGCCAAAGGCTCCTCACGAGTCCTTTGCTCATCATGTTCACCTGCACGACTCTCCAGCCTTGCAAGAACGTTCTGACTTGTCTTGATCTGTAATTCCAGTGTATCCTGCAGTCTGGTGAAGTGGTTAGCCATTGCGCTCAAGATCGGCGCCATTTGTGCTTGAATCTCGGTCGCAGAGTGCACGTCGACACCATGGTTGGGTGGCTGCCCGATAATAGACTGCAAATCAAAGTGAGATTCGGACTTATCAGTTCGTTGAATCAACAGACGTACGGAAGAGCATACACCATTCCCACTGGCGCCATCATGCTGGGATGGGAGGAACTGGGGAGGTGGGTCGAGCCTATGGAAAGGATTTCTGGATCGGGCCCCGATCGACCCAGAGGGTGTCGCAGATGGGCCAATGTGCGGTCCCGAAGCTTGTGGAGCATGATGTACACCACCGCTAACATGAGAGTTGACAGGAAGCAGGGCCTGGGATGATCTTCCAGGGTGGACAGATAGGGATGCGGGGACTTGTACGTTAGCAGAATGCGGGATCCGAGCCGGCATAAAAGGGGTTGAAAAGTTGAAAGCAGAAGCAGGCGCATTCTGCTCGGTGATGCGCGCAGAAGGGGGATGAGAAGGTACGGTGATGCTGGGCGATGCGTTACGAGCATGCAATACAAATGGATTTGTATCACTGATAGTTGATACGGCGTTCCGTAGAGTAGCAACGCGTTCAGAGGTGGTGCCTAAAGGTGCAATTGTGCCTACCTGCACAGTGCCCGGGGGAAGTGGTAAAGGAGGGTTATGAATTCTGAAAGGAGGGTGGGCGTGAACAGGAGCGTTTTGATCAGCAGCACGTCTAGACGAAGCATGAGTAGTCGCGCTAGCCTGCAACGATTGAGAGGCTTGCGGCACCCATGTGCTCCGGATCTGGCCAGTAACGGGAGGAGGTTGGTGATCTGCGGTCACTTGAGGGTTCCCAGGGTGCGGGGCTTGAGATGGGACGAGAGGGGTTATGTGATCGAATGCGGGAGCTGCATGAGGTGACGTGTGGTGGTTCACACCATCTGTACGTGTTGGAGGATCATGCATAATTGTATCAGCCAGCGTGCTACCATGAGGTGACGTGTGGTGGTTCACACCATCTGTACGTGTTGGAGGATCACGCATAATTGTATCAGCAAGCGTGCTACCTAGATGCGCAGGCTGGGACTGAGAAGGAACGGAAGAATTGAAACCTGTGGCCAGCGTGTCTTCCGAGGGGGCAACTTGGGATTGTGTCAACACACTGGCAGGCCCGGGGGTAGGAGGAAGTTCTGGTGGAGTACTGGAGGTATGATGACTGGGTACGACCTGGCCAGCCTGCGTGTTACTTGGGCGTGGGCTTTGAGACGATGGAGGCCCCGCAGAACTGTCAGGGGAGGATGCACGCGACGGCGTGTTCTGACGAGTGACAGAGGGTGTGATGGTGCTAGTCACTCGGGTAGGGGGGGTCGAAAGACGATCGGGTGCAGTAACGCCAGCTTCCGCATTACTCGTCTGCGGGATCTGAGATGGTGAACAACAGCTTGAGTCGGAAGTGGAGGCGACGCGTGACGACGCGTTGGGACCAACGATGGGCGATGAAAGAGCGAAAGGAGATTCCCCTGCCTGCGCATAACCAGGTTGTGGTGTCCAAGGCGGCAAGCGTGACGACGCGTTGGGACCAACGATGGGCGATGAAAGAGCGAAAGGAGATTCCCCTGCCTGCGCATAACCAGGTTGTGGTGTCCAAGGCGGCAAGGAAGAGACCGACGAATCCAGTGTGTTTCCGACATTGGAAACATCGTTTCGGCCAGCGACAATTAAATCTCCACGAATTGGGTTTATGCTAATGTGCCCATCTCCCTGAGATGGTCCAGATTGACTGAGTAAATCGGCAGCGTGAGTGACGGGTAACAAATCGTTCTGAACGGGCGAGCGAGGAAGTGTGGGCGGCGAGGACACCGTAATGCGTTCGCGTGTTGGCTCAAGGTGCGAAGATGGTTCTGGGGAAGCATTCGGAGGAATATTTTGTCCGGAGCCAATGGCATCCGATAAAAGAGGCTGGTGCGTACTATCGATGGGCTGTGTGTCGTTAGCAGGTGAAGGCTGGACATCGCTCCGTCCGGCAACATCTTGGAGGAGCTGCGAAGTTCGGTGAACCTCGATATTAGTAAACGCATGAGGTGTGAACGAGAACGGTGGGTTGCCGGGAGATGCGAGCCACCCCACAGAAGACGGGCAGGGGTATTGATAGCTGAAGGGTACGTCGGTCGGAAAGCCCGCCCCCAAGGGTACAAGACCACTGACTCTTCCAGCACCATCAACGCGTTTGGAGTGAGCGGTTGCTACCCCACCACCCTATAGTAAAGGAAGTAAGCAAGGATGGAGGTACGGCCTCAGGATAAGCGTATACCTGCGAGATGCTGGAGTCTTGGTTTTGTATCTGAGCCGAATCTCTCACATAGTCGTCAGATGTATCCTAAGTTCATGTACAGTAAGTCCTCATGCATGTCTAGAAGCCGCGACGCCTGCGCTCACCTGTGGTATTATCGATCGTTGAACTTCAGTTTCGATTTGCTCATGCTGAACGTTACGTGATTGTACCGTATGTCCGTCAGTGGTCTCATGGTTCAATAGACGGTAAGCCATCTAATACCAGAGATCCCAGAAGGCGTACTCACCCGTGACTCGATCGATTCTTGACTTACGATCTGCTGGTGCTGATCCCCGTACGCACCACTTCCCTGTCAAGTTGACAGTTAGCCAACGTCTTAATCCGAAAACGTCCTGACTTACGTTCACCGGCAGCGCCGTCGATTCTCGACCCTCCGTCTCCTGGTGCTGACCTTGACCATCAGCGGCGTGAGCATCGTACCGCTCCTAGAGGGTATGTGATTAGCTGCATCACAGTCGATAAACGGTGCTAGCCCCACTACCTGAGAGCTAGTAGTTGCACGACTTCGTCCGTCCTGGGTCTCTTGGAGCTGTTCTTCAAGAAAGTCCATCATACTCTCATTGGGACGCAGGAGTGCAATACCGTTGTCCTAGAGAGGCACTCATGAGAAGAATACGAGGAAGAGTCATGTCAGGACTTACATTGTACTGGCGGGTTGCAGGCGGGAACCTAAAATGGGGGCCCAAAAGTGGGAGTCCCTCCTCGCTGCCTAACATAGGATTATCCTGACAACGTTGTAAGCATTACTAACCGAAAGCCGGGTCATGAGGAAGGGTACCTCAGGCGACTGTTCCTCGTGTGATAGTGGGGGGCTACCTGGTCTTCTGAAGACGCCGCCAAACCAGCTCGCAAAACCGCGAGGTTTCTAGTTTGAGATACCAATACGAATGGTGAGTACACAAGCAGCGATTCGCTAATGAATACTGACCTGTCGTTTTGGCCGTGCCTCGGAATCAATGGTATCGTTGGGACCGTCGTACTTCAGTTTCTTGGGGTCTTTTAACGCCTCCCAACTGGCATCATCTTCGGCCCTCCGTTTAAGTGCTGGTTGCGCTGGCTTGTAGGTACGAGAAGCGGGGGAATCTGGTTGCGTGGCCGGGGTGTTCATGTATGAGTTCGATTGCGAACCTGAAACGAGCGAGACTAGTAATAAGGCCTGTAGGGTCCATTAGGAGTCGAACGGTATTTAAGAGCCATCGTGGCCTGTGGCGCGTTGTACGATCTTGAAGGACACAAAGGTATCCAAGGCTGCCTTTATTCAGGTCAGTCCAAATGGGAACTGTATCGTTACAAAGAAAGGGCCTAAGTGTCAAAGAACGATCAGTATGCAAACGACAGACGGGGGCAAACAGCTTTGTCCTTTGAACGCGTGCAAGTTCAAGTTGTGACCAATCTGGGCTGATCATGACCAATGGTTCCCACCAACCGGGAACACGCATGCCATCGGAACCTGGTGGCTACTTTCGATTACTTTCGATTCCCTTCATGCTTCATGTTCTATCTGTCCTGTCCGACGTCAGTCCTCTTGGATCCATAGGTGCCTTTGATGGTGTAACGACAACGATAGCGACGGTCATGTGATGAACTGTTATCAACATTTGGTCTCCTGTACGAACCCTTTTATGCCAATCTCTCAATATTGTCAATAGTGGAATTGTATTAATTGCTGTTCAATTGAATCCAATCTACGCAATATTACCATGCTTTTGCCTCTCCCAAGATGAGTCTAAGACCTTCTGTAGTATTAGTTCTGTGTATGTGCCAATCAGCATGGTGAATCTCTTAGATGAATGATCAATATACCCTGTTCAACGACAATATAACCCGGCAGTTGGCCGACAATTCCTCACTGCGGTAAGGGCAAGTTGCGCAGTGGCTGATAATATCCGAAGCCTTGATGACGGTTGGAGATGTCTGGTCATTGAAAAGTCGAGCCTCGATTAATGGGTATCGTCTATACGGATCGAACGCGCTGTCCTGAGGGGAAAGCTCACGAAACTCTTCAACGCCTAGAAAAAACTCCTGGAGAAGGTCTCCCTCAGCAGTGGGACAGGCATGAAGGAAAGCCCTGGAGATATGCCCGGCTTTGAAATGATCGCAACCAATGGCTCGGAAGATGATGAATGAATCACCCTTCGCACGAGAGCTCGCCTTGAAAATGACACCATCCTTTCGAATGGCATCGCGGTCCTGAACAAACGGGTTTAAGGGGATAGTGGAAGGAACAGGAGACTTATGCGAGCAGAAACGAAGAGGCGCAGAATCCTGGTTAATGCGAGCGAGGAGCCGATGGTACCAATCATCTGGTAACACTTGGAGAGGTTTGTTGTCCGTAGTGGGTTCTGTGGAATGAGATTCTTGGGCCCCGAGGGCCAACAGATCGTTCAGGAGAGTTCCTCGGAAATCAGCATCGTAGAATTGCTTCATGATGGGCTTCAGCTCCTCCAAAACCTGGGGCAAATCGGCCTGGCGTTCTATCATAGCCTTTAGGTTCCCCCCCCGACAGAATGCCCTAGTGAATGTCAGTTCAAGCTCGCCTAATATACCGTGAGTGATTCGACACTGACAAACAATGATGAATACATACCGATCTTGTTGTTTGTGTTCTTCCTCTGAAGGATACCGTTGTACAGCCCAGGTTGTAGTATTTGACCTACGTTACCTGGTAACTACCACCAGGGCCATTGGAAGATAACTTGGCAATTGCCTCTGGTTGCAACTGCCACAGCCTTGGGAATAGCCAGGATCTGCTTTATTTGAAACTCAGACATGAAAGGCATCTCTGCTCACCAGCTGAGCTTAAGATGTCACCACCCTGGATGTGAGCATTTTGGGTCGCATTTTTTGGCTTCCAAAAGCGGAAATAGCCATCACACCACCCAAAACATATCCACAAATGGCAGCAACAACATATCATGCTTTCCCACACTCCTCCCTAGCCTCCCCTGCTTCCCCCTGCTCCTCCCTTGATATATATTATATACCTGTAGTGTAGTTTAGGATT
>MU266540.1:0-49378 GCA_021014945.1 Leucogyrophana mollusca | reverse complement strand
CTCTCTTACCTTCTTTTTTTTGCGCTTTCCGTGCACTTTCCGCCCTTTTTTATCCCCCTTATTTTCTCTTGTTCCCCCACTTACCACACTTGCCGTGACATTTGCGTACTTGAAATACAGTTCGTCTTGTTCTTCCCCTTAAATAAGTGCGACTTCAAGTGAAAAAAAGTTACATTAAGGGCAAACATGTAGACGAATCTACTTATTTTCACTTGCCGCAAGTGGACATCTCCTTGCTAAAGAGGTCCTTTCGGCGTGCTTGAGCATTACTTGTTTGGGGGAAAAGCTGCCGCAAGGGAATTTAAGCAGTTTCGGAATTTACTGATGACTGAAAGCACCGCACGATCACAAATGAACGAGGAAGCTGAGGAACTCTGAGGAAGGCCCCAAACGGACGCCACCGCCTATCCCGGCAATTACTTCACCTACTATGCTACTACGTGCTCGTCAATATCCTGTGATGTATCTGACTACGTACCGAGATGCTGACGTCGATTCATATACAACAACAAAGAAGGAAACCGACCAACTAATTGACATGAACCACTCCCTCTTATCTACAACCCCACCTTCAAGCTCAGCCACCGGCGTCCCTTCCATAGCCCGTTCCCGCTACTCGCAAGACTCGTGTCATCCTTCTCAGAAGCGGTCCTATCCAGAGCTCCCCCGCCCAAATCGAACTTCATCTGCAAAAACCCTCGCATATCGCCTTCCGGGAGTGGTAATGCATCGAAGTGTTCGACAGGGGCTTTTCCCGACTCTGCATATAGAGTCCTGAGTTGAGATAGCGACGCTCGCTGACCTTCAATCTGGAGTTCGGTGTTCTCGAGCTCAGAGGGCGGCGCGGTGGTTTGAACATGCGCGAGATATCCTGCAGCCGCACACAACATAAGTTCAGGTATGTGGTGCAGAATGAGTACTTCTCACATTGCTGCTTCTGGGACCGAGGTAAGCATGGAAAGAGTTGCATCGTGGGTGTGAAGATGCTCACCTCCTGTACGCCGTCCAAACTCGGCACCATGGAGTTCATCATGCTTTCAAATCCTTTCGGTCAGGCTCGATTCCTGACGCTCTGTGAAATTGACGTCTGCCGGTATGAAATTGACGCGTAGGGGTGAATAGAAGGCGAAGAAGAAAATGATGTGAGAACTCGGCCAATGTATTGGGCACTCTCACTGTACCTTGTAATAACGACCGTCCCTCGTGATCCTCCACACGAAAATGACAGTCTCTGAGTGACTCCAGACCACGTCTGAGATGGGCGGGTTTTTTTCTCATGTCGATCACGTTATAACGATCAGTGAAACGGACGACTTGTAAGGTAGGCACGGACTGGTGAAGACTCTGTAAGGCTGCGAACACGGGTGCATAGCCCTTTTTTGGAACTTGATTTTCATCGCATCGTAGGCCGAAATAATACAAGGGGGGGAGGTCGAATTTCAGCGGCAACACTGCCCACTCCGGAAGGGAGAGAACAAGAGAGCGCAGGCACGGGCAGTACAGTGAAAGTCGTGCCAATTCTGAGCCGAGGTCAACGTTAGGGGAACAGGTGTTGTCGAGAAAATGTACGGAAGTGAGGTTTCCACCATACGTTGGCAAGAACGAGCGCTGCCACAGTGCATTCGGTGATATCTCCACGTGGTGGTAGATGATTTCGCGAAGCGACGGGAAAAGTTTGGTACCGCGTGAGTACGCTTCCTCCGAGAGCTCAGAGCAGAGGCCAAGTGTTTGGACAGATGGAACGGCAGGATAATAGGCTCCGTGTGGGTTTACAAAGGAAAATATGTGGTTTACGACGCGAAGTCCAGTAGCAGATGCAAGCAGTGCCGCAAAATCAAAATCTGTTGGCCACAAACCGGCATAAACGGTCGACCAATCGATGACTCAGAGAGACAAGGCGTGTGTCATGAGGGCGTTAACAACCGAACTTGGCAGGGCAAAATGATCGTACTGGGGCGCTCTGACCGCAAAAGATACGATGGCGAGGTTGGGCATGCATCGAATTGCTTCTGCGAGAAAGTCTAATTCTAACTCTCCGTGAGTTGGGCTCTGGTCTCGCATGGCGATGTCCAGTCGTTCCGTCCACGAACCCAGCGGCCGCTCGCCGCTGAAAGGGTGCGTCCCACGCGCCGAGCTCATGAGGGTGCTGCACAGCGATGATAAACATCTACCACGGCCGAGGTAGACGGACCTGTAGAGGTATGGGGATGCGAGAATGTACCACATCTTGCACACCTGTACAAGATATCGTTTCATCACCAACGAGTCTCGAATGGCGCGGTGGTGATCACGATTGAACAGCCATCCGATCGTACTGGAGTGGTCATAAATTTCGGGTGCCAATATGTCTGGAACATAAGTCGCGAATTGGAAAATTTGGAGCCATATTTCCGGTGGGAAGTTAGGATGGGCTGCCTTATTTTTGAGAGATCCGTGCATGTCAACGAAGAGTTTTTTTAAGCTGATTGTGTCTTGACTCTTGACCCGTGTGCCACTGGTGTAGTCACCGTTATAAAGTGGGTTCTGCAAAGTCAAGGCGGAGATGTGACGAGGAGTGACAAGGGGCTCATCACGTGACGTCACAGCTGTCACCACTAGTCTGCTGAACATTAATATTGAAGACTGAAACATCGTAGTACCGTGACTGCGGGCAGCACACCAGCCTGATGACTTGGTGGTCTGAACTCGGGGTATATCGCTGCAAATAGGCTGAATAACACCCTTTTTTTCGGACCCTGTGACGTGTTTATTCGGCATCAGGGTGACAACCTGGTGGTATTGGTTGGTTTTGACTGATCCCAACTTCGGCATCGGGGTGACGACCTGGTGGTTTTGGTTGGTTTTGATTGATCCCAACTTCGGCATCGGGGTGACGCCCTGGTGGTTTTGGTTGGTTTTGATTGGTCCCAACTTCTGGTACAGATTGGTCAGGACTCAGGACGGACTTCCAGAAGAGTCGCCGGTGAGAACCTTGGCCACCTATAAATTGGGAGCGTCAAGTAAAGGCAGACCTAACTTGACCCCTGATCTCGCCTTCATCAATCATGTCAGAATCGACGTTCAAATCCTTCGCCGTCGTAGGAGCAGGTAACACTATTGGAATACCCATCGTCCATGTGAGTTAGGTCTCCAACGCGTCCCCGAAGTCCTGTCTCCTGATCTCGCCTACCCACATAATGCCCAGGCCCTTCTTTCCCACAATGTTCCAGTTGTCGTTCTCACCCGCCCCTCCTCCTCTTCCAAGGGACTTCCGGCAGCAGCTACAATCGCCCCTGTCGACTACTTCAATGTCGGAGCCGTATCTCACATCCTGAAAGCGCACAAAGTCGACGTTCTCGTCTCTACACTCGCTTTCGAGGGTTTCCCCGCACAGAAGCCCCTGGCAGACGCCTGTAAGGAGGCCGGTGTCAAGCTGTTCGTTCCAAGCGAGTTCGGAATGCCAACTGAGGGAGCGACGGATGGGATGCTGCTATATAAGTCACAGACCGTTGGCGAGTATAGATGTCACTTGTATACATCGTTGTGTGACAGGCTTCTACAGCGCACCTGAGATCCATCGGGCTACCCTCTCTTCGTCTTTATGTGCGCGGCATTATACATTAATATAAAGCGTCACTGATCTGCTTTCATGCAACCAGAATGGACCATTTCAAGATTGGATTCCTTGGATCGCTGCTGTTGAAGAAACAGGAAAGTTCATCATTCTGGGAAAAGGAGAAAGTCCAGTCTCGTTCACTGCCATTTCAGATGTCGCAGGTGTGCTCTACATTGAAATCAAAACCTGTGACTATAGCTCGACTGACCGGACTCGAATCGACCATCAGGTTTCCTTGCATACGTCCTCGTCACCCTGCCGCCTCCCAAACTTAGTAACGTTGTTTTCCGCATCGAAGGCGAGCGTGGTTCCATGAGCGACATCTCCAAGCTCTACTCTGGAAAAGCGCCCGTCGAGTATGTCGAGAAATTCCCGCATACCAGTCAGATACCGGCAGTCGAGATAAGGGAGTACCTCCAGAAGCGGTTTGACATGGGGGCGGGGAGCACTGGATGGGATGTCGTAGCCGGAAAGGAGGGTGACGAACCTGCCGGGAGCGCAAATGCGCTCTGGGAAGGACATCAGTGGAAGAGCGTGAAGGAGACACTGGGGCTGTAGAAGCAAAGCCACTTCTCGAGATGATAGCGTGTTTTGGGCAGTGATCGGAGGAAATGGCTGAGTGCGGGGTGCAAGATTGAAATGGACACTGTTTTCACCACTTAAGACGGTGTTTACCGAGTGGGCTACTCGAGTCTCGAATCAAAGAGCCGCAGCGGTAACGTTCTAGTCTTGGGGCGGTCGTCGGTAAACGTCTCTGCGAATTCAGCAGTCATGGTAAGTTACAAAAGCGAATGGCTAGTCACATCTAGAATGCAGCTGGCCGGAATTTACTGAGGTTCTTGGCCACCGTTGTCAACGGTCGCTCGGTACTCACTACGCCCGCGTCAAGGCAATATGGCGCCCGCTTCGGGCGGTGGGGATGCCAGTGATATATAGCACACCCGATTGATGATTTCGCGGCAGGTGAAGACAACTGTGGTGAACTATGGAAAGATAACTCACTTTGCATGACTTTCGGCCGACCACATATAATAGAGGCTATGTACAGCATATAATATGTCATCGTGACGAAGACATCTGAGATCTAGCTGAGCCATGGACGGATGTGCACCCCAGCGGTGAACTGGGCATATTGTTGACCGCATAGCGTCATAAGCGTCATGGCCCGGTATTGGATCTACAAGCACGCTTGTACGGACTTGAGTTGGTTTCCGTCCAATAGCCATTCATCAATTGAGTGTTTTTCATCTGGGATAGATTCCAAATCTCCGTGAGTTGGGCTCTGGTCTCGCATAGCGATGTCCAGCCGTTCTGTCCACGAACCCAGCGGCCACTCGCCGCTGAATGGGTGCGTCCCACGCGCCGGGTTAATGAGAGTGCTGCACAGCGATGATAAATATCTACCACGGCCGAGGTAAACGGACCTGTAGAGGTATGGGGATGCGAGAATGTACCACATCTTGCACACCCGTACAAGATATCGTTTCGTCATCAACGAGTCTCGAATGGCGCGGTGGTGATCACGATTGAACAGCCATCCGATCGTACTGAAGTGATCATAGATTTCGGGTGCCAGTATGTCTGGAACGTAAGTCGCGAATTGGAAAATGTGGAGCCATATCTCTGGTGGGAGGTTAGGATGGGCTGCTTTATTTTTGAGAAATCCATGCATGTCAACGAGATGTTTTTCACTGGTGTGTCTTGACTCTTGACCTGTGGAGTGACAAGGGGCTCGTCACGTCACGTTACAGCGTAGGCCCGCCCTAAGTATATATCTCACAACTGTCACCACTAGTTTGCTGAAGTCTGAAAGGTTAACATAGTAGTACTGCGGGCAGCACACCAGCCTGACTTGGTGGCCTGAACTCGGGCATGTACTCCGAAAGCGCCGGGTCCTAGGTAAGCATACCCGTTCTGACATGTCTAAATCTTTTCGAGTTACTCGGGGTTCGACTGACACAAGCCCAGTACAACCGTCGTCAATCCCATGCACGAGGTATCCACCAAGGTCCGTCAGGACCTGCTGTACACATATACTCCCATTATCTGGCGTCCCATTAACTTGGTGCTGTACATGTTTTCCCGCATCCTGCTCCGTCGACGACAATCGCATCACGCCGTGAATTTCATCAAAGTGCAGCCTTGTTGGGGGTATAGTTCCCGCTTCCCCATCCCCAACTCTGCAACGCGCTGACGAAGCTTGTTTGGCGAAGTCAATCTCAGTCAATACACTCCGGATCCCGGGGAAATTGCCTCCTATTCACTTGCCGATACTGTCGTGGACGAAAGCTTGATGACGACGTCAATGAAGGCGAACACCAGGTAGACAAGTTCATAGACGTGGCTGTCACGGATTAGATAAGCTATGAACCTCCCTTTTCCACCTTGCTCGATCGCCATACACTACTCACCATTCGCGACAATCCACTTTCCCAGAAAACACCACTGTGCTGGCTGAGTTTAATTTCATAGAAAGACACAGCACTGCTGCCGAAACGCACAGCTGGTGGTGATCAACGCTGACTGCTTCCATTTGACTTCCGGGTTTCCGATATCAAGTTGCGGCCGCATACCCCAAGTTCTAGCGCACTCTCGACCGGTCGCGATATCGGAGGTATATCGCTGCAAACAAGCTGAATAATGCCTGTTTCTTTCGGGCCCTGTGACGTGCTTATTTGGTGAGAACCTTGACCACCTATAAATTGCGAGCGTCAAGTAAAGGGAAACCTAAATTGACCCCTGATCTCGCCTTTATCAGTCATGTCAGAATCGACATTCAAATCCTTCGCCGTCGTAGGAGCAGGTAACACTATTGGAATACCCATCGTCCATGTGAGTTAGGTCTCCAACGCGTCCCCGAAGTCCTGTCTCCTGATCTCGCCTATCCACATAATGTCACAGGCCCTTCTTTCTCACAGTGTTCCAGTAGTCGTCCTCACGCGTCCCTCCTCTTCCAAGGAACTCCCGGCAGCAGCTACAATTGCCCCCGTCGACTACTTCGATGTCGGAGCTGTATCTCGCATTCTGAAAGCACACAAAGTCGACGTTCTCGTATCTGCACTCGGTTTCGAAGGCTTCCCCGCACAGAAGCCCCTGGCAGACGCCTGCAAGGAGGCCGGTGTCAAGCTGTTCGTTCCAAGTGAGTTCGGAATGCCAACTGAGGGAGGGACGGATGGGATGCTGCTATCTAAGTCACAGACCGTTGGCGAGTATAGATGTCACTTGTATACATCGTTATGTGACAGGCTTCTACAGCGCACCTGAGATCCATCGGGCTACCCTCCCTTCGTCTCTATGTGCGCGGCATTATACATTAATATAAAGCGTCACTGATCTGTTTTCATGCAACCAGAATGGACTGTTCCAAGAGTGGATTCCTTGGGTCGCTGCTGTTGAAGAAACAGGAAAGTTCATCATTCTGGGCAAAGGAGAAAGTCCAGTCTCGTTCACTGCCATTTCGGATGTTGCAGGTGAGATCCACGTTGGAACCAAAACTTCTGACTATAACTGGACTGACCGGACTCGATTCGACCGTCAGGTTTCCTTGCATACGTCCTCACCACCCTGCCGCCTTCCAAACTTAGCAACGTTGTTTTCCGTATCGAAGGCGAGCGCGGTTCCATGAGCGACATCTCCAAACTCTACTCCAAGTCTGGAAAAGCGCCCGTCGAGTACGTCGATAAATTCCCGCATACCAATCAGATTCCAGCAGCCGAGTTTAGGGAGTACCTCCAGAAGCGCTTTGACATGGGGGCGGGGAGCACTGGATGGGATGTCGTAGCCGGAAAGGAGGGTGACGAGCCTGCCGGGAGCGCAAATGCGCTCTGGGAGGGACACCGGTGGAAGAGCGTGAAGGAGACGCTGGGACTGTAGAAGTAAAGCCACTTCTCGAGATGATAGCGTGGTTTGGGTAGTGATTGGAGAAAATGGCTCTGGGTGCGGGGCGCAAGGTTAAATGAATACTATTCGCACTTCATTGATTAGTTTCGCTCAAGGCGGTGTTTACTGGGTGTGCTACTCCAGTCTCGAATCAAAGAGCCGCGGCGGTGACGTTCTAGTCTTGCGGATTGGCTGGGGCGGTCGTCGGTAAAGCCAGTCATGGTAAGTCACAAAAGCGATCGGCTAGTCACATCCCGAACGCAGTAGGCTGGAATTTACTGGGGTTCTCGGTCACCATTGTCAACAGTCGCTCGGCGCTCACTACGCCCGCATCAGGACAATATGGCGTCCACTTCAAGAGGTGAAAATGCCAGTGGCATATAGCACAAGCCTATTGGACGTAAGACCTGACTAATGATTTCGCGGTAGGTGAAGACAACCGTGAAGTATGGAAAGATAACTCACCTTGCATGATTTTCGGCCTTCAACATATGATAGAGGCTGTGTACAGGATATATATATCATCGTGACGAAGACATCTGAGATCTAGCTGAGCCACGGACCGGTGTTTACCCCAGCGGTGAACTGGGCATGTTATTGACCGCGTAGCGTCATAGGCGTCATGGCTTGGTACTGAATTTACAAGCACAATTGTACGGACTTGAGTTGGTTTCCGTCCAACAGCCATTCACCCATCGAGTGTTTTTAATCTGGGATAAACAGTTTGGGTTAAGGAGGAGGCACCATCAGAAGGAGTCGTCTATTCGTGGGGGCGCAAGTTATGCGGACAGTCATGCATGATGGCACGTCGATTGTACCATGTGTAACTTTCGGGCCAATGCACGTTCGTCGGCAAGGCGGGGCTACGCAAATTTGCTTGTTAAAGGGACGAGAAAAAGGTAAAAACAGATAAGAGGGTGCACCTCACCTTGCAAAAACGCCGTATGAATACTACTTTCAGTTCACTGAGCAGAGAAATGAGGATAATGGTAGCTAAACGTTGACAGAAAGTAGGAGAAATTTGGACGAACGTGCAAAAGTCCAAGTCACGTGGGCGCGCGACTCGATCAATTTTGGTCCAATTGCAACGGTTCTAATCGTCCCAAGGCGCGGATTTGTACCTGGCGGATTGAATCCTACTGAATCACGCTCTCACCGCTTTCAACCCGAGGATGAATAAATACCAGCCAGCATGTCTCTTCTGTTTTCTCTCCGTGCTCACGCTCAACGATGAACATGATTTCTCCCAGCACGGTGCTAGTCCTCGGTGCACTCGCCAAAAGCGCGTCAGCTGCAATGGCGTCGACCTTCACAGCTCCCGCAGCCGCGTATGTTGCCCCCTTATCATCCATGATTCGTACCTAATCTCCTCTTACAAGACCGACAGACCAATCCCCCTTCTACGTCGGTGCTAACAATGGGACGATCACGAACTCACCCACAGTGACCGGCAAAGTATTCGACAGATTCATCCAAATCTGGCTCGAAAATACCGATTTTGCCTCTGCAGCATCCCAAGCCGTGTTCCAAAACCTCTCTACCCAGGGTATCACCCTCTCGTCGTACTATGGAGTGACTCACACTTCTGAGCCAAACTACCTCGCTGCTGGCGGAGGTGACTTCTGGGGGCTGTATGACGACGACTTCGAGGCTGTCCCGAACAACATCTCAACTATTGTCGACTTGCTGGACCAGAAATCAATTAGTTGGTCTGCCTATCAGGAGAATATGCCCACCGACGGCTATGGCGGCTACAATTACACGAACCAGGCCGATGGCTACACGTACTATGTGCGCAAGCATAACCCGCTGATCATTTACGACTCTGTCTCCCAAAACACCACGCGCACAGGGAGAATCCGTAACTTCAACGACTTTGCCGTTGATGTCAGTATAATTCACACTTTGACGTTCCCGACTTACTGACTGCTTGATCAGCTGGGCAACAACTCGCTGTCGCAATGGGTTTTCGTCACTCCCAATCTTAGGAAGTACGTGACGCACTTTCCGCCTCTTCGATTGCTAATGACGCGCATAGTGATGGACATGACACGGATGTAGCCTATGCGGCTGAGTGGCTTAACTATTGGCTCGTGCCTCTCTTGGAAGACCCCAATTTCAACACCGACAGGACCCTCATCCTTCTGACCTTTGACGAGTTGGTAGCTGTTCGCCGAACATGTTGAACTGTTGAACTAACTAAATGCTGACTACAGGAATGAAACTTACACGATCAACAACCAAGTTTACAGTATTCTCCTTGGGGGCATCATCCCAGCAGCACTGAAAAACACGACGGACTCCACGTTCTACACGCATTACTCTACGTGAGTCTGAACTCGCTTCGAGAACTGGAGCTATGCTGATGTTTTTCACAGGCTCACCACGGTGGAGGCCAACTGGGACCTCGGTAACCTCGGCCGCCAAGACACCAACAAGACCGTCAACAGTATGCCCCTGTCCATCGTCTCAATCTCTATTGTTCATTAACCATCATCCATAGACGTATTTTCCTTCGTTGCCTCCGAGACCAACTACACCAACAACAATCTCACCGGCTCCGGCATTCCCTTCCTCAACCTCACCACCACCATCCCCGGCCCGCTCAACCCACAGTACTACGTCCCGTACCTTGCGCCCACTAACGGCACTGGCGGAGGCAGCGGCCCTACCTTCTTCGCCCCCAATGTAAACATGAGCCTGAACACAGGGGATGCGCCGGCACCGGTTAATTTGACTGCTGCGGGGACGAGCGGGGCAAGTGAGGTGAGAGTGACGATGGGGTTGCTGGGCGCTGCTGTTATGGGGGCTGCAATGATGGCATATATTTGAGTGATTTGCGGTTGGGTAGTTGTCGTTACATGGAGATCTCGCACAGATCTAATCTAAGTTTCGCAGCACGATATCCATGGAGGCTCTGCAAGTACCGTCTATTCCAATGAGGATGATGTCATAAAAATTCTAAAACCTTGTGATATCGCTGGGAGGATCATTTCCTCCACTTTCTGCTATATATCCCTTCCGCTTTACAATAGTAAGTAGCCGTCCGTTGTCACCCAACAATTAGAACTATAACAGCAGCCCAAGAAAACTGGAACACTGAGCCCATACTTCCCCGACCGAGGTGTCGCAACAAGTCTAGAAATATAATAAGCGCCCAAGAAAACCGAAAACTAAAACCGAAAGCTGAAACCCGAAGAAACCGATCAGCGCTAGCGTCTCCTTGAGTCACAGGAGTGGTTGCTGCAAAAGTCCAGTTACCACCATGGATGACAGTCCCCGCCGTCCCACCAAAATACGTGTGATGCATCGCCTACGACCATCATGGCTCTGTCCATCCATGCCCCGTCGTACACCTTCTCAATCCACCACTTGAGCACAGGGTGTCTCATGAACCACTTGAAATACATATAAAACCTACAGATTCGTGGAATCAGTAATTGATCGGATCACTGAAGGAAAGGGGGAAAGGAAGCAACGTACCGCCACTGATACGCGGTGATGACACGAGGGTTCACATATATTCTCTGCAGATTGAATTGCCTTCTTAGGTCATAAGGGAGTAAAAACGACTCGGAGGAGAAACATTCCCCTGGGGCAGAAGACCGGAAGCGCACTGGGGGAGTCAGCGCGGGGCTTGTGGGAGGGTTGTGTGCAGCGGGGTGGGTGCCAGGCAGTGGATTAGGCAGCGGGTCGGTGCTGAGTGTGTGATTGGAGCGGAGGGCGATGGGGAGGAGGGGGTCTGCGCGAACAACAATGATACCATTCCAGCAGGTGAAGACGGGCACAGGGGAGTCCGAATGCATAGCTAGGTAGTCGCCTTGGTCGAGGAAGTAGGGCCAACTGTGGGGGCGTCAACACTGAAGAGAGAGAGAGAAAACGGAGAACCTACACAGTACTAGTGAGCTTCCCCTGTCGGTCACGAAGGACCCACGCATCGTATGCTCTATTTGAGAACGGTCGGTCTGAGCATCACATTAAGATATCATTCAATTAACGTACCCAAAATGCGCGAAGTCCAGCCCACATGCCATATCGTACTCCCCATCAGCCGTTTCCAGTAACTCGACAACTGTCTCTGGTTCGATGAAGACGTCATTCGAGAATATCACCTTATCGTACCCCCCATTCTGTACGAGTGGCTCCAGGGCACGGTTGCGTATCGCGGCTAGAAAGTCGATGCGGTTGTTGCCGCCCATATCTTCCGGTTTCTCAATCGCATCATCCTCGGTGAGGATCCGATGCGCGACGCCCAAGCGCGCAAGCCTCTCGTCGAGCTCACGGAGGAGCTCAGGGGAGTTATCCCCGCTGTGGCTTTCAACGACCGAGACGAACACGTTGTCAGTGCCGAGATAGTGGATAGCCTTGACGAGCATGTCCGACCAATAGGGCAACACCTCATGGTTGTTCGAAAACATGGCGGCAATGAATATCTTCTCTGTAAATAGCCCCTTGTGAGCTTTCACATGGACGCGAAAACAGATTTGGCACCGAGAGCTGACCGACCTTGTTTTGCATACCCAGATGGCCTGGGATGAGCAAGGGCAGACTCTATTCCTGCACGGAAGCGCACATCCCCAGGCTGTTCGTAGTCTTTCACTATCCGCACGCTGACAAATAGAAGGATCATGTATGCGAAAATAGTCACCCACCAGCCGAGCTCTCGGATGCGAAAGGCTCGATGGCGAGGTTGCCGAGGCGTGGGGGATGTCGGTCTTGACGAATGCCGCGAACTGGCTTCATCAGCATCATCGAATGGCCCGTTCTCCCCGTCCATACTGAACAACAATCTGTCCCCCTGTTCCTCCGCACTCCTGCGCTGTAGCATGACGTACCCCTGCGAACGCCCCTCTCCCGCACCCATACGACGCTTGAATCGTGCATAGATGAACGGGAAGAGAAGGCCCGTCGCGAGAAAGCGGAGAAGCTGAAGGAGAGCGAAGACGGGCACTACCGCGAGGAGGAGAAGCAACACGTGCCAGCTTTCAGGGTATGCAGGCTTCCACACCACCTCCTCGAAGTCGCCGAATTTGAGTTTCTCAGATAGCACCCACTTTGCCTTCTGGTACAAATAGTAGAACAGATACGCGGAAAGGAGCCCCGGAAGGCGGATAACGAATAACGCGGCGTGAAGGAGGGAATGGAGGACGAGGACGGGTGTCTGTGAGGTTCTGAGGTAGGTTGAGAGCCCGCGGGCGTACTTGAGAAGGAAGAGGAGCGTCATGAGCGATGCATAGTTTGGCGGGGGATATAAAAGATGACAGCAAGTGAGACCGTTTATCGAAAGGATATGATGATTCGGCGCTAGGTGTCCATTATATCAGCCGTGAAGTGCCGGCAGAGGTGTGTGCAGTGCGTGTTCCGGTGGGAACCCGCGATAGGGAACCGAGAGTTAGGCTCTTGTCACCGTGAGGTATCTAATCATCTTGTCCTCGGTGAGAGCATCGCCGTCGTGTGATGAGTGTAGTCCTTGAGGCGATGTTATCGCTGACGTTGACTTGAGGAGTTAAATTTTCCATCTTATCGGTGACACTTGACGTGCCCGATGCGGCTGAGCAGCTTTGGAGCTGTGCCCGCAAACGAGCCCTGAAGAGTTTAACTAAGAATAATAATTCCGAACGAGCGCAGCAAAGAGAAAGGCAGGATCGTGTCGCACACTAGAAGTGAAAGTTCCGCATTGTGAATCTTCAAGCTATAAATAATAACCTGGTGCTAATTATACGAGTCTGCTTCAGCGTCTCTAGAAGTTCAATAAGCTCAGAATGTGATGGGACCGACTTTTGCGTGAAAATAAATATCTAACCGTCATGCACCATGACCTGCCATGGCACCTCTGCTCGGCACCGCTTTAAATTCTTTGGTTTCTTCTCGGCCAAGAGCACTAGAGGAAGGGTTCGGAGTTGAGACATTCATGCAGATGCCCTCAGTGCCCTGCACCACCGTTGCATGAGGGGATTGTCATACATACTGTCCTTAACGCTGAGATGGAGTTCTTCCATGATGTCCGTTTAATTCGTTGATGAGCTTTGTAGTCAAGGCTCAACAATGAAAGGCATCGCCATGGCCAAGGAGGTAGGTGCGGTGCTGGCGGGAGTGAAACGGATTTTGCCTTCTCGTCTTGTCTCGATGGTCACCAAGGCCGTTGATGTTGAGCTTGAGCGCTAGGTATGGGAGTCCAACTCCTCCCGTTATTGGCCTCATGTGAAGCGTATGATTTCTCAGGCTTTCAAGTTCCCCGATCAACAACAATTCCCGGTCAAGCCAGGCCCCGGAAGACCCGTCATTCCACGCTTATCCAGTACGTTCGATAACGGGTTGTTCACCCATATCATAACACTACCAGCATCTCGAAATCCTGCTTACGAGCGAAATGAGAGGCAGTAAGTAGCCTCGCGTCCAGGCAATCCACAGCTGACAAGTGGTTGTGTTGCGGAGTTTGTATGAGCCGTATTACACAACTGCTGGTCGGAGTTGTAAAATTGGCCGAAATCATGCCGCCTTTATGCTCCGAGCTTCACGGCATGCCTGCTAGATTTGAGCGGTGTTCTAAATTTCAAGCTCATGGTGGCATTATTGAGGGCCAACATCCTTTTGATTCAACCTCGCAGTACTATCCACAATGGCAATACAAACTCTCAGAGAACAGTTGAGTCTGTAGGGGTATTCGCAGAGGAAAATGGGTTGGACAATAGCCCCTAATTGAATTGGCGTGCGCGACGTGCAGCTGATTCAGAATCAAATGCGTCATGTGATATGTATATCCTGTAGCGGCGCAAGCGCCAGTCCCCGACTCCGAAGGGTCATGTCACGTGGGTTGTTGGGATAAGTCACGCCCTCATATCAACCGTCTTATCTTCAAGACGTGTGCTCCGTTTTTTCTCAAACCGGTTTTAGTTTCTTTAATACCTTTCTGTCGCCGATCTTGTCCTCTACCGCGAGCTGCAAGGAGCCCGGGATACACAGCGGATAATCGCAACAACCAAGTGTGACCTTTTTGTGACGATGTGTTATCGGAGATAATAACGTCACAGTCACATTCGGCACAGCCGAGGTATTGCGTTCCCCAGCCTTTGTTCTCCAGTTGTCGAAATTTTGACTATGGTGTAACAGGCCTTATCTAGCATTGAGTGTTTTCTCACTAGTAAACCTGAGGGCAGTAGATACATCTTAGAGATTAAACATGTAACTGGTACAATGCCATTTATAATTTTGTGACTATTGGTCTGCCATGAAGCAGATAGCGTTGATTGTACTTATATTTTTGCGACTACACGTTCTTTTAAGAGCCACCTTCACCCAACTACGCCTCCACATCTTCCATCGCAAACGGGTCACCGAAGCTCCCAGTGGCAGAAGAGGAGGCCTTCTTCGCAGGGGATTGGTCAATTGACAGGTCATCAGTGGCCTTTCGTTTGCCTTTTCCAAGAACCATGTCAGGATCAAGGGTGTAGTCAGGCAGTATTTTCATCGACTTCAGCATGACTTGATAGATGCGAGAACCGTGAGGGTCACGGCTTGCCATATCACCAGATCCTCGTATGTTCCATCTGCAAGACAAGGTAAACATACACTAACAAATTGCAAGGCGTATCAATACTCACAGTTTCAAAAACACTTCAACGTCAACAACTGCTCCATCAGGCAGTGCATCCGGATAATTACGGGGATGTATCAATGCCCCCATTCCATCACGGACATCGGGTGGGTTGACCTTCGCACTGCCCAGGCCCAGCTGGGCAATAACACCTGCGTAACGGCCTTGAGGATCAGGCAATTGGGTAATACTGTTCTTTGCTACAGTGCAATGGATGGTCAGTAACATCCTCGTTATGCATGAACGATCACAACACACATGTAGCACTTGTGGAGGCGCCGCTTGCAGACGCGGCTGATTTTGATGATGACTTGACTTTACCTGTAGAGATTACAATAAGCGGTCAATATCAGTTTTGTACCAGTGGGCGACGCACTTGGGCTGAGCATAACACTGTTCTCTGCACGCCAGACACAAGTCACAGTGAGTTCCCATGTACAACAGTGCACTGAAAGCGCAAAGACAACTCACTTCCTATGTCTGCACGTGATAGACGTGGGCCTGAATCATTCCTGGTGTTTGGGAGATCCTTGAAAAGGGCTTCGGAGTGGACAACTAACACATAGCGATCTTCGGCCTTGTATGTGCGCCAGAAAGGAATGACATTGGGAGCTTTTGTGCGCTCACTCAGCACTTGAGGCCTGTCAGCAAGGGCTTTTCAGAGGAAATGAAACATTTACGTTTGTTGCGAACCTCCTCAACCTCTGCCTGAAGTGCAAACAATGTCTCAAGAGCACAGTTGGACGTCTTGATAGCCTGGGGTGGGAAACAAGTGGACTCGCTGAGTGGGCGAAGCTCAAACTGAACTTTTGCCTTTTTGATGGCGCCAAGATCCAGCTATTCAGAGAATGAGATGTCAGTGTTACAGTGTCACAATGAAACAATCTAAGCAAGACCCACCCCCGTCTCAGGAAGGCTGAAGTATTCGCCGCAGCGAGAGTATTGGCCCTTGGTGTCCAATATGGCAGGGAACCTGAACTGGAAAGCATGATCGGAACCAGTGACCCAGTACTCCGCATTGTCACCCATCTGAGAACGGAGAGGACGTGGATTGTTGTCCGAGGGTACATCCGCAAGGTGCTCTGGAGAAATGGCATTCCTCGCGGCACAACATGATAACAAGGATACCCACAGTGGCGTTGGTACATGAGGTGGCCCATCGTCATCTGTGTCATTGGGAGATGGATATAATGGGTCGAGAGGAGGCATCGGAGGCGACGATGGTGTTCCCCCAGGCAAAGAGGGGACAGGACTGCCTGGGGTGGGGGTGAGGGGTTCGAGTGAGGACGCCTTGGAAGATGACATCTAAGTGTGGGCTCTGAAGCAAACAGCTCGATGCAACACTGTTCGGTTTTTATGTGACATGTCAGTCGCCCTAAATGGACACACTGAAAAAAAAAAACTTACATTGAAAACTGGACTGGGATCGTGGGCTATGGAATATGGTGGCGCACATAGATGTACAGGTGTGCCTGACGTCCGTCCATAGTTGACAGACGCCAGAGGTCATACTGGTTGCACAACGTTAACAACTTAGGTGACCCCAGTTGTTTCTGCCCGTCATACTCCCAAACATGCCCACTAGATACAAAGCGGGCACAAAAATGGAAGCCGCCTGAATAGATGATCCCTGTTAATCTGTATTCAATATTACCCTCTGAAGATGGGAGACGAATGGTGTGGGCAAACCTCACACGTGCGGTGGTGGGCAATACTTCAATGGGAAAGATAGTGGGAGGATCCACCAGCCGTAGCTTGCATGACAAAGGACCGTCGCACATATTGGAAACTGAATGCGCTATGACATCCGCCACACTGGGGTCCCTTGATTGTGACAAGATCCATTCATTGAGCCATTCTTGCACAGACAAAGCGGTGTTTGTCATTGGGCCATCTGTCATCTGTGAAGGACAACACAGCGTTGGAAGTCGGGTCAATATGTCAGTAAAGTGAGAGGGCGCAGCCTGACACATCACCCTGGTGCAGAACACCTGTTTCTGGAGCCGCCGTGTTGTGTGAGGGAGCAGATAGTCAAGGACAGCACTTGCAGACGTCCCCTGCTGGCCGAATCGAGGGAAGAGATTTGGATCATAAGCAGAGAGTGTATCACGAAGCTGATCACGACAGTTATCGAATAACAGCTGGAGGGAGTCATTAGTACCACAGCCAAGGATTGTGTTGAACGACTCCACTAATGTTTGGCATCGCTCAGACAACCAGCTGTTCCTGATGTTTGGGCGACAATCTGAGTAGGCATGGAACAGTGTCATGAACACGCTATCATATGCACAAGACCAGTTGTCGGCCGACCAGCGACAACCAGTATTTGAAATGGACGGCAGGGATGCGGATGACAACCCCGATGCTGACACAGAAAATTTTGCCCTTTTTTTGGGGTGTTTGTCGAGTTGTGATGTTGATGATCGCAGGCTGAGATCTGCTGGTGAGACATTGTCAACGTCAGTTGCCTTCCGCTTCTGCTGAGTTGGAGCACTGTCCATGACAAACCTTACTTTGGGGAGTGTGATGCTCAATGAACGCTCAGCTTCTGCATCAGGAACGGGGACAAGGCTCCCGTCTCGGAACCCGGATCGCACAAGTGTGTTGTGCTCTATGGCAGTGAAACGATGGACTTCTTGAACAAGGTCATAAGGAAGCGGTTTGTTCAACTGGTCCAATGTGATTGTTTCTGTGATGCAAAGACCATCTCGAGAGCGTGCACGAGAAGCAGCCACATAAGCCCCAAACCCACCTTCATGCAAGTTCACCAATACTTTTGGTAGGGTTTTCCCTTGAGCGGAATGACCGGTAACAGCGAAGGCAGGCTGGATGGGAAGTTGGTGGCGTGTTATTTTGAGCTTCTGTTGCATGGAATCACCATCAGGAAGGAGGGTATTGAGAGTCCAAGGCACAGGCAATATAGGAAAGACGCCTTTCGGAAGCCCAGTGAGTTCGACTTTACTGTATGGGAAGTAAACGAGTGCACAGGTTGCATATGTGAAGCCATTTGGGCACACACCCGTGACTATCTTCTTCACAATGCCTTGAGACCCATTCGTGATTCCCAGGTCAGTGGAGAGATTTCGCATCCTCAAAATAACAGGCATACCTTCATATAATGCCACAAAGCCTGGTAATGCACGGTTTGAGCTCAAAGCACCCACGTTCAGGCGCAGCAAGCTTTGGCGTTCTGCTTGGGACAATAACTTTGAGGGACACTTATCGAGCGCTGCGCACACGACAAGTTTGTCAGCTGATGACATGGCTTGAGACTTGTTCATGTTCAAAACCTCACGCAACCCATTTGTCGCAACAATTGCTGCTGCATTGTGGTTTTCAGAAAGACCCATGTCAATTCCCTCAGGACAGTTCACAGACTTCATGACTCGTGAATTGAAAAGGTCAACATCATCATAGGTGCACTGGCGAACACGTAGACGTGAGACTGCTTCACCATACTCGGGGTCATCCTTCATTCGCTGTTGCTCCGTGAACTCCACCACAGTGTTGACGGACTTCCAAGCCAAACGGCCCAATCTCTTTTGTATTTCTTCGTCGGTCTGGCCAGCATAGGGGGATATAGGTGCGTACAAGGGACTGCCACCAACTGGAGGGTACTGATAGAAGTCTCCCGCGAAAATGATAGCAACACCACCGAACCACTCTCCGGGCTTCTCCTTGGCAAACCGCAGGGCATGATCAATCTCTGCAATAAGCTGTAAACTGAGAAGAGACACCTCATCAATGAGTAGAAATTCCACGTTGCGCCACTCATCTCTGAGCAGGGTGCGGTTTAGAACACTGATGGTCACAGTGTAGTCCTCAGAGCTCTCGCCAGGCTCACGGTTACCCTTCCCCTTATTGCTTGATCTAATCTTAATGCCCAAGCCTTTGTGGACTGTCATCCCATCTATTAGTGCAGCTGCAGAACCTGTGGGTGCAAGGAACCGAATAAGGTGCCCACATCCATAGTGCTGCATCACAGCGCGCACTGCTTTCACTACATGTGTCTTGCCTGTACCCCCAGGCCCTGTCATGAGCATGGTCAGTCGCTCAGTGCTCTCGCACACCTTAGTGACATGCTTGCGCAGAAAAAAGTCAGTAACGATCTGGAACGCAAGCCATTGCTTCTCATTCAAGTTAAAACCCTGCCCAATAGTTGCTACGATATCTTCAGGTGAACTGGCTTGAGATGCGGATCCAAATGTGTGTGTCTCGTCTGCACCACAATCCATGTTGTATGTGTCACACTTCTGATGAGCGTCCATTGTGGACTCTGTCTCATGAACCTGCAGCCGCTCAATTTGCTGATCGGGATTCAAGGCATTTCGCCGTGCATCCGCAATGACAGTCTCCTGGTGCTTGATCTGCTTGTTCCAATCTTTGATTTGAGCTTGACTTACTACATTCGGAAGAAGTGGTTCGCCAGAGTGCATGGAGGGTCCGTGATCTGGTGAAGGACTAATGCAGTGCCTCAACCATCCCGATTGTTGCAGACGGATGACACTCTGTTGGATGCGAAAGTCCTCTTCAGCACGTCGAGGAGGTGAGTTTGTCACGTCCACGTCAACATCTTCATCGAACATCTTACCGGGCATACGGGTGGCAGTTGTTAGTGCCTTGCTCTCGGTTGTCAGCTGAGCTCTTTTTCGCAGTCTCTCTGCATCTCGCTCATCCTCACACTCATGAATAGCTTCCCAGTTCTCCATGATAGAGAGTGCCAAAGGAGAAAATTTGAAGTTATCAAAGGCACTTTCAATACTACCGCCTGTGTTAATTAGAGGGGTGTCAGAATTGAACGGTTTGAAGTGGGCTAGAGTGAACAAGGCCCACTGCTTTGCATTTGAAGGACGAGGAATTGACATTCCCACTACTCGAGGGATGAGCACTTCATTTGCATCACCACGCTCTTCGTTTGTGTGCTCAACCAACTCATGAGTCTCTGACATTTTGTGTGCATCCTTCAATCCATGGCGGCGCAAAACACCCAGGCGTGTGTCATAAGTATTCTTAACTTTGCTACTCTTTGTCTTCTTCTGCAGACGAACATATCTACAGAAATCATAGAAGCACATATCAGACAAAGTGTCTGCCCTATACAGGTAATGGTGGATCTGGTTTGCCTCCACAAGATTCCCGTGCCTGTCTGTTGCTATGCGTAAGCGTGATTGTTCAACCTCCCCATCCTCTTCGATGTTGGAGACATTATCTCCCGTATGTGAGGCACCTGTGGTATCCTTGACATAACTGAGAAGCAGGGAAGACAACATGGGGACTGTCTTATGGGATGATATACTGTCATCATATCCCCGCACATATCGAGCGGCCTGCTGGGCGTGGATTTGCTGTTGACGGCTAAACTGTGAAAGGCACTTATGCAAGAGTGTCTTTGCACTATCCACAGACCGTTGGCCAGCAGAGCTCTCTGGCAGGCGAGCCACAGCACGAGAAAGGAGAGAAAGCATCTCATAAGTCTTTACGTCCATCTTGGTGATATAATCTGATATGTAGAACATGGCTGCTTTTGCACCTTTTCCGGACAATATGCATTTGATGTCATGATTGTGGCGGCAGAAGACAAGGATGTATGGATTGAAGTAGTTAACATTACCATCACGACACATAAGCACCACAGAGTTCGTCTCAGGATCAAAATATGATGCTTCGACTACTTCATGGGGAAAGAGGAATCTGCACCGGTCATCATTTCCATACTTGTGGCAGACAGCTCTGCATCGGTGGCGCTGTAGAACTTCACCACATTTCTTTATCTCAGTCACAAAGACAGAGTCCCATTCCTTAAGCTCATCCAGAGGTGTGCCAACTAAAGTCAACGGGGGTCGAGGTGGACGCTCAATACGCGGCTCAAATTTAGGTTCAACGGCAACCTCAACATTGGGCAGATGGTGGTGAATGATATCTTCAAAAAATGCAAAGAACTTGGCCTGGTAAGCCTTGTCATTCAAACGTCTATGTAACTCTGTCGGATTGACACCACCCTGCAACCAGATGAGGAAATGCCCATGAAGGGAACCACGCTCAGTAAACTCACAGGTACCATAGAAGGCTTTTAAATGACCAAGAATGCCTCCACAATCGATGGAAGACTGAGATTTGAAATTCCAGCCCAGTAGGTGCTCAAACAGGCACTGCATTGAGAAATCAAAAAAGTCTGCAGCAGCCACAGGGTCCTTGGCAAGTCGGATGGCACGTTCACGGCCAGTCGGGAGGTGAGGAAATCTGTCTGAGAGGTCAATAGTCTGATCACCAAACATAACCTGGAAAATGGGACTATGGGCAGCACTCGGGTTAAAGGTGAAAAATATGTGAGGCAAGCCAAAATAACCAAAATAGTTACGGATCTCATTACGAACATAAATCTTCGATGCCTGAGACCCAGGGATACGAGCAGCAATGGTATTGACCTTTCGCAGAAGGTTTAAAGCGTTCTTCTCTTCTGGTGCGAGATCTGCATATTTCCACTCATGTTCAAGTCGCTGAGCAAGGCGTTCGAGTACAGAAGATGACACTTGGATGAGGCTCTGGGCAACGTGCTCAAAATTGGACTTCCTCACTGTGAAATATGTGTATAGATGAGCAGCACGGCGCTGTATCATGTTCAGTACAACAAAAAGGAAAGAATGGTGATAGCGAAACGAACGGTCTGAAAGGTTGAAGTAATACTGTGCTTGGTGCTGGAACGAGAGGGGGACAGGACGAGACTTGTCCTCGAATCCACCAATCCCGAACGGAAAGAGGGTGGGGTAAATTCCAGGAAGAAGATCTGGATTGTTGTATTCAGAGACAGGACGCTCACCTCTGTGTATGATGAGATCAGGATTAGAGCCTTTCAAATAGAGGTTCCTCAAAGCAGATGCAGTGAATTCACGACCAGACATTCTGTCACATTCAGGATCAGACACACCCATTCTTTCGAGGAGAGTTACACCATCACCATCATCATTGTCGTGCTCAGACAACATTGTAGCCGGGTGGTTGGAGAAGCCAGCAGTCTCCTCTGAAAACACAGCAGCGGGATCAAGTTCATGGTCTTCAACCACTTGTTCACTCAAGCCCGGAAGAATGCCATCTTCTGGATACTCATGAAGTGCATTAACATCCAGTTCAATATCAGCATACAGCCTGTTGTGATACTTAAGCCACACAAGGAAGGACCAAATCTTGGCTCTTCGAACACGGAAAACAGTACCCATCTTTGAAGGGTCAAACTTTCCAGGTCCCACAAACACGATGCTCAAGAAGCCATTTATATCGGCAGGGGTTCGAGGCAGTACAGAAGCAGTCGAGACATAGTTCATCTCGTGCGCACAAGTGTTTCCATGAAAGACCCTTGGTTGCGATGGATCAGAGGACTGGAACAGCCGAGTGACGTGGGCAGTAATACAATATATGGCGCACACCTTTTCCTCAACCCATGTCAGGTCTGAAAATTCGTCAGGAAGCCTTCCACGGAACAGCCCATTGGCTAAAGCGTACCGAGGAACTACACCACGAGTCAAGTCTGTGCGGCATTCGGAGCACATCTGCACAACGGCGGAAGTCGCTGTTAAGTTTTGGAGTCCATCTCTGTCTAGCATAAGACCATCAATAAACTGGTTACCAAATGTGAATTGTGTCGACAGGGACTGTACAATACATTTGGAGATTATGAACTGGTTAGTTATCCGGAGAAGGTGCAAGTTGACCGGGTCGTCATCTGTGTCAATAGCGATCTGTTCAACATCACGGCGCTGCTGAGAACAGACAGCACAAACAGGGGGAGGAGTCCACTTAGTGCCTTCAACATAGCGAGCAAGGCAGGAGAGAGTGACATCGGAGGACACGGGGGAGGGCCAAGCACGATCTATGGCATCAACATGATCACGCACATCAGTAATGCGCTTGAGCTTTTCCTCACGTCGTGCGGCTCTCTTTTTCTCCACCGTTGACAGAGTCGTAGAAGACAACTGGTCCATGACATCGGTGCCGTACTCCCGCACAAGGATCTGTACCAAGCATTGGGCATTCGAAAGGCCAGCAGGAGGGTGATATGGGAACAACGAAAGGTACACATCAGCTAAAGCACCCGAGCCTGCTACCAAAAGGTATGAAACACGAAGTAGGAGATGTTCAGTGAGGCCAGCACATGTTTTCAGGCGAGAGCGACCGTGGTAAGCAGGACGGGACGATGGAGGCAGTCCTCGTATACACACCCCAAGCTTATCAAGAGATAGGGCCCGTAATCGATGAACGACGACTTCAAGTGATGATTTGGCCCATCGTATCTCTGGTGGTACTTCAGTAGATGTCAAAAGCAGCAGCTCCACATGAAATGTGCCTACAGGTGGCGGAGCCCAACGGAGAGCAGTTGCGACATCAGTACCATATAGATGCTCGAAGTAAGCTGTCACTAACGGTAACCGCTCACGGACCACACCGTTTGGTAGGTCAATATGTGCAAGGGCATCTTGGAGCTGAGCGTCAGATAACCCCGAAAGAGAAGCGCGCGCACGCTGGAAATGTGACATGATGACCTGAATGAAGGCAGACTTCCCTCGTGGCTTCCGACCGTGGACATCAGCCAACTTCTGGGCAATAGACGCAAGGACAGGGGCAAGCAAGGAGTTCAACGAACTCTCATACAAAGCATCCGAGAAAAAAAGCCATCGCGGGTTTTCTCTGGTACGGGAGGATAATGCCAATGCCAGCGAGGACAGATTGTCACCAGAGGGAAGAGCCACACCCAAACGTCCGAAGACAGTGCAATGGCGATAAGCAGAAGACGCGAACCACGCAAGGGAGTACGACACAGATGTGTTACCTTGGCAGATCGAAATACACAGGCCATCGAATGTGACATGGCCAGTAAAGGGAGATGAGGGGCATTCACACCTGAGATGATGAGACGATAGCGCAGATCTCAGCCACGAGCAGAATGCATCGGAGGTAGAAAAACAAGGCAGATGGTATTGGGGAAAGTATAATGCATCATAATAGATGGGGTATTCAGAGATATCATGAGGGACAGATTCAGGTGGACAATCATGAAGGTCAAGGACCCGAACTGCACGGCAAGGAGACTTGACAACGAACGGCCTGAAAACTCAGGTTAACAGGTCGATGCAGCCGAGGCAGGATCAAGGAACTTACATTCAACGTACAGCAAGCGGAAGGGGGACAAAAGGCGAAGAGAGAGATCAACAAGCAAAGGAAAAGGCGACGAGGAAAATTTGCGTTGCAAGAGAGGCGATTACGCGAGATATTCCCACGTGCAGCCGAAGTTGTAGAGAAATGGCCGTTTGAGTCCGACAAGAACCCTCCTCCCACTACGTGGGAGAGTCGGGGATGGTTCCGCTGCATCAGTCGGCCGAAACATAGTACGATCCACACCTGCAACAAATGCACCTGCATAGCAAAAACTACGCCTTCATTTTGGGGAACTCACGATAACAAGTGAGCTCCTCTAATACATTGCTGGCGCGATAATCCTTTCCTTCTTTCGGTGCAATGGACCACCTGTTATTGCGCTCCGGAGCTCCGTAGGGTCAAGTGAGCAGCATAACCGTATAAATACATCCGCGTATCTCTGTTGAACGATATCCCCTCGCCATGCCTTCCGCTCTTGACATCAGACTCGCGCAGCTCGCAGAGGAAGTCAAAGTTGACGTCCTCACCAAGACTCAAGACTTAGATAATGCCGCCAAGATCGAAGAGGTATCTAGGGCTTTCATGTGTGAGTTTTCCTTGAACTCCCCCCGATTGTTTTGTGCCACGAACTCACGCGCACACGCAGCGGATACGATCACAGGTACTTGGCTCAGCGAGCTAGGTCGAAGACAGGGCTGGACTGACAGCTCTCGGATGTAGTACCGACGAAGGAGATGAACGCATATGCCATGCGTGCCTCCCTGGGGGACGATGTTTATTTTGAGCCGTCCACCGCCGCTCTCGAGGCTCATATTGCCCAGCTGACCGGGAAGGAAGCCGGGTTGTTTCTCCCTAGCGGCACGATGTCGAACCAGATTGCCCTTCGGACCCACCTCGAGCAGCCGCCTTACTCGGTTGTTTGTGACGCCCGCTCTCATATATACCGGTCAGTTGGTGACAGCAATGGCCGTCCAGGTGGAAGCTTGATATATTTTTTGCCAGCATGGAGGCTGGAGGAGCTGCGTTCCATTCAGGCGCAAATAGCATTCCAATCATCCCTGAGAATGGTGTGTGAAAGGGTTTGCACATGTCGCTTGTGTGCTGAATATGGCTGCGATGTGGCATAGATCACCACCTGACATTGGAAGATATCGAGCCGCGAGTGGTTTCTGGGACTGATGTACATGTGTATGTTTCCCACTGACACCCCTTTTGTGTCTCGTCGAATAATCGATGTCTTCCTAGCGCTCCCACTCGCATCATTGCTCTCGAGAATACGCTCAATGGTACTATCATTCCACAAGAAGACGTTATGGCAATCTCGGAATATGCCCATAGTCACGATATCTTGATGCATCTTGACGGCGCCAGAATTTGGCACGTAGCGGCAGAAACGGGCTTATCGATGAAGGAACTTTGCGACCCATTCGACTCGGTTAGCTTGTGCCTAAGCAAGGGGCTTGGTGCGCGTCGCATCCGATCGCCACTTTCATAGTAACCTAACCCTCTCTTCAGGCGCGCCGATAGGAACCTGTCTCGTCGGGTCTAAGAAGTTTATCACCAAGGCTCGGTGGTTCCGCAAACTCTTTGGAGGTGGGATGCGTCAGACAGGCTTCCTTGTAGGTGCAGCAGCGTACGCGCTCACCAACAACTTCCCGCTCCTTCCCCGCGTGCACTCCCTCGCCAAACGTATGCAACAAGGCCTCGAAGAGCTCGGGGTGGGGATTTTGAGTCCGGCTGAAACCTGCATGGTGAATATCCTTTCCCTTTGAAATATCAGCGCTAACGGTTTTACTCAGCTCTTCTATGACCCGGCCCCTATCGGCGTCGAGTACTGGGAGATCGTAGAACGCGCTTCACAACTGCAGAACCCGATCAAGATCAACGGCTCGAGGTTGGTGACGCATATTCAAACGTCACCTCAAGCAGTGGAGGATTTCCTGGGCCTTGTGAGGACGTTGAAGGAAGAAAAGGCGGCATCGGGGTGGACCGTCGCGGATATGCGACCCCAGAAGAAGAGTGTGTTCAGAGACGTGTACGTCAAAGCTGTCAAGCCGACAAAGTAGAAATACACGTATCCCGAAAGAGATAGATGCGCTTTAGACGTTATGTATGGGTTCACATTCGTGTTCTACTAAATACCTGTCTTTCTCACACGAAGTCTAAATGCCGGGCTGTCGACGCCGCAGTAGACGTCGCGACCATTATATTGTGGCGAACACCATCAGCCGTCCAGAGCGCTGGCATCCCAGTGACGCGTCCGTACATTTCCGCAGATTAGATGTGTACGACAAGCGGATAAGTAGAATGTAAAGACCCACCATCCCTCCCCGGGATGGCTTCTACCCTTTCCCAACGTACCGTTGCTTCTCAAACTCTTTCCACAACGCTTTCAAGATAGTCTTCCCGCCGGTATCAAGTACGGATGCCATCACAGCATCACGACTATACTCACTTGTCATCTCGCACAGGGAGAACAATCCTGGCTCCAATTCTCGTCGCACATCCGCGGCCAGAACGCAGAGAGGGTCATTGATGGCGTCGACGTAAGCAGTGAGGACATAGGCAGCATGTTTGGAGAAGGCTTTTGCAAGGGATTCTGCTTTCTGCGCTTCGTTCGATGCAACAACGGTGGAGTGTATATGGGTGCGCGGGACGGTTTTCGTGGTGAGGGTCGTGAGAAGGCGCGCAAGAGCGCGGCCTTCATCCCCCGAGAGGGGATGCGAAGGATTTATCCAGGCAGGTAGAGTATCGGTAACGATTTTGCTCTGTTTTGCTCCTAGCTGAGGACGCAAACTCCGCATAGTCATGATCAGCTGGCGGAGGACCATACCCAAGTGGGGAAGAGTGTTGACAACAAGGTCGCGACGCAGGCGTACAAGTGCGCTGATAGTAGCGATGATATGATGGAAGATGGTCAACGACGTGACGGGGTCATGTGTGGTGGACCCTGAAAGAATTTTTGAAAGGAGACACCAGATGCTACCGATGTCTGA
Source organism: Leucogyrophana mollusca (assembly GCA_021014945.1). Taxonomy (NCBI): domain Eukaryota; kingdom Fungi; phylum Basidiomycota; class Agaricomycetes; order Boletales; genus Leucogyrophana; species Leucogyrophana mollusca. The sequence continues at coordinate 22,167 of MU266540.1, read as the reverse complement.
AGAGCGTAGCGCAGCGGGCTAGGTGTAGTCAGCACGAGTTGCGCAGTGATGTAATTCAAGTTGTACTCACTCTATCTGAGCAGTGTTGAGCAGTGAATTCAAGCATACAGTTTCGTAAATCCGTTGAACCCGGGTCCGTCCTGGAATAACTTGCGAAATAATTGACGGATCGGGTCACAAAATCTTGTACGACCTTCAGAGTTCCTTGAATTAGGCTCATCAGCAATGAGGGCCCTTATATAATACACGAATACCACCTTGTGGTGCATTGTGCAAGAGGACGGATGAAAGGTGCACCAAACGAGCACGCTCAGCTGGGAGCAAGTCATCATGGACTATTCCGTCATACAGGACACCCAGAAGGTGGGAGAAGTCCGGCATAGCGAGTCGCTTGCATGCTTGCTCCACGCGTCTATCGAATTGCGCTGTGAACAAAGAATCAAGGAGGGAAGCAAATGCAAGGAGGAAGCACCCTCACCGGCGGTTTCCTTGTCTCCCGAAAACGCCATATAGACCGCTGCTATGACGTCAAGTCGCCGAGAATGGTCGAGTGCAGGTAAAGAAAAGAGCTCCTCGAACAAAAGGTCCAAGGTACTTGAACAAATGTCCCCTGAGGGAGATTCAAGGCAAGGTGTACGACCCGATGACCGTGAATTTCTCAGTAAAGTGGCTGCAATGTTTTGACCCAGGCAGACGGTGTCAGATTCTGATTCATTGGCTTGAGTGGTCGTTCATAGTGGTGGTCCGTCAGCTTACCAGAATAGCCGAGCCAGTGACCAAGAGATAGCAAATGAGACCAAGCAGCGACTTTGCTGCACTCTGGATGTGTTTGCTCTGTAGAAGTCGATTGCGCGAAATACGCAGCCATTTGCGGCGCTAGCGTAGATTGAAGAATGTCATACAGGCCCTTCAACGATTGGTGAACTTGCTTTGAGACACTGAAACCGCTGTTAGACGGGGCGGAGGCTAGGACGATCCGCGTTACCTTGTTGCGGAAACTTCTGGTAGTCGCGCGATGAGACGTAGAACGCTCTGGCGGATGATTTCGTGGGCCCACTGCTCCTGGCTGGCAAGCTGTCCAAAGGGCTTAGCGGTCGAAAGCTGTGATACCACATCAGTGGCAGCTTCTATTGCGCTCTCATCCGAAGATCGTAACAATGTACTGAAGGTGTGATGTTAAGGTGACTGCTAGGGAGCATAGCGAATTAAAGATTGTACTCACAGCAAGTGTAGCTCGGCCAAGTCCAGGGTTACCTCTTGTAGAATAGGAGAAGGGGAAGTGATGCTGGAAGGTGGGTTTATAAGGTGTTCTAGAAGATGACGAGATATCTTTACCAGCACTTGTGAGTGAACGAGGCAACGATAAGAGCTGGGATGGACTCACAGAGGAGTCGGAAGAATTCATGTACTCGGCCATGCGGTTCAGAAACACGCGTATCACTACCAGTAATTGTGTTGCGCCGCGTGAGTCTTGTTCTTTGTCCTTCAGCATCAAACAAGCTACAGCATCGGCCATCAACGCTCTCCGAACGAGATCAGAACGAGATGAGCGGGTGTAATATTCTGGGGGGACGTAAAGGAGTAGCGTATAGGCGAAACACGCCTTCTCGACCGCAGCTGCATCGACCTTCAGTCTTTTCAGGTTCTTGCAAGAGCGCGCCTTCGCCAGGTCTATCTCTTCCAGAACTGCAGTTCTGCTGTTGATGGCAGATAAGAACGAAGCTTGAGGATACGATTGTTAGCCAGGGAAGACGAAACATCACAGAAGAACGCTCACCCCTTATGTTTGGAAGCTCCCAAAAATGCGCAGAATGCATCAACTGTATGGCGACATGACTGGACAATAGTTCTGTCTCCAACTGTAAAGGACCGCCTTGGACAAAGGGAATATCCAGGATCACTTTGACCAAGCGATCCAACGATTTTTTTGGGTCTTGTGAGCTAAAAAGGTTGAGCTGCTGGATCTGCTCACGTGCTGCTTCAATTAAAACTCACTCGATGACAGAAAGCCACCTATCCACGAGGAGATGAAGCAGAGCTAGGGAGGCCTCATGTCTCCCCCGTTCACCTATCGACAGATGACAGGATATACCTGACCACCTTGCACTCTGAGGGGTAAAGTGCCGTTCTAAGTATAGCAGGGCGGCATCAAGGACATCGCAGGTGTGCGTTTGGTCACTGTCTTCCAGTTGGCTCATTAGACTCCGGAACTGTGTGAAAGATCTGAGTGGTCACTCGCATAAACAAACATACAGCATACAATCTCCAGGGTTAACTCGGGTAGGGTTTCGTCGTGCTGTGTGGCCTCGAGCATCTCAGAGCGGGGGGCCCCTTCGTATGCTGGTTTAAGGCCAACTTGGCCCATTGTCCCTAACTGGTTCTGAAAACGGAAGCACGCAGCAGCAACGATCTGCGGTGCCCATGCTTCACTACGATTCTCCGGCCGCATCAAGTCGAGGAGCGACGCAATGACTTCACGTGAGAGCTGCTGTGCCGTCCCGAGTAGACCAACGAGCTCCTCGCGAGCGGCTGGGGGGACAGAATGTAATGGAAGAGCGGCGAGAACGAGGGAGGCCAATCTGCTCGTTAATGAGAATATCACGCTGACAGCTTCACGGTCGCTGCCTTGATCGGAGACCTGGGTAGCACTCTTTCGTCGTTTCTTCCTGGATCCATCTCCCGTATTGGCAATGGCCTGGGTTTCCGCTTCGTAGAACCGGGTCCATGCCTCTTTTAGTGCCTGAAATACATGGTTAGCAATTTTGGTACTTTGATTTGGTGTAAGGAAGGAGTGGATAGATTTAGAAAGTCGACCGAGGTGGGTGATGCTGAATACGGGACCAGAGAATGCTGCTTGATAGCCCCCTCGAGGACCTCCAGGGTGGGATGACAGATGTGAATCGGATAGGGCGGTCAGAATACTCAAGATGTGAACATCGACGGTACGAGTTTTCACGTGGTATTGGAGAACAAGCTCGAGGAAAGTGGAGGCAGCATCTGACTGTGCTGCCTATGGTAAACGTTGAGCCTGGAAGCAAAGGTGGGCTGCTAGAGAGGGAACCTACTATTATCGTCCTGGGCAAAATACGAGACAGTGCGGGTTGCACTAGATCGTAGTCTATCTGGATAAGAGCTGAGAGGACGTCTGTGGCGAGGTTCGTAATCGCTGCTTGTTCTACTAGAGGTAGATGAACGTTGAGAGCCGCCAACCGACACTACACCACCCACCTTTCCACGCAGCGACAAGCACACCAACTGCGAGCTCTCTGCTGCGTAGCAGCGTCTGCTGGGATTCCGGCTGGAATTGCCCGAGAAGTTTCTCTTGGTCTACAATAGCCAGCAACGCTGTTCTCGTCCTCCAAGTCTGCTCGCCATTGCTCGTCAGGTCCATGAGCGAGTCACATGATGCGAAAAAACCCATCCCAGCAGATTTTACGTCCTCGACGGAGCGTCCAGATTGCTGAGTCGATGATTGGCTGAATAAGGCACCGCGATGTTTTCGAACGCACTGTACGAACGACAAGAAGAGGCGGGGGAGGATAACGAGAACCTGATCCGGAGACGATTGGGAGTTTTTGCGAAGAGAGTCAAAGAGGATGTCTTCGGAGATGGTGTCTTTGGCTTGGCGAAGGGCGTCAAGGCTAAAAAGGGTGTCGATTCCTGCGTCATATACATCTTCCATTAAAGTGAGAAAGCAACCCTCTGCTGATCCCAGAACCAGTTGATCCACGCATCGTATCCAGTTTTTCAGGTGAGCCTGGACGAAGGACGAGTGTATCTAGCATATAAGAGATGCGCTCGTTAATTGGAGTTCATACAGGCTTCAGAACGACTCAACCTTTTTTTTATTGGCAGTGTTCCCGAGGGAGGCACGGTAAGACGCGGAAATCATGAGGCAGATGTGCGTGAGGTGCTCATCATCCCTACATCTCTCGAAGACTTCCACCACTACGCCAAAGCAATCGAGCAATACATCGACAGTTATCTTATGGACGCCCGTGGACCACAGCGTTGCAAAGCATGGGCGGATAACGTTGGAAAGTGTTTTCGTTCGTTCGGCTTCAATGCTCCCGAAGAGGCCCAAGAGCGCGAGCACTATAGGTGCAAGAGGAGTACGGTTTAGTAGAGGTATGAGCCAGGTTTTGGTTGGTCGAGCAGCTTGCAAAGATGCTGGTTGACAGACCACATCCTTCAGCAACGTCCAGAAGCTTAAATCTGCTAAGGGATTTGCTGCTCTAAGGGAAAGGCTAGATAAATGGGCCCTCGTAGAAAAGACAATAAGGATACTTACGCCTCTTTCGCCTTATCCTTGAGTAAACGCGTTAGTATCCAGTCTGTTATGACTTCTCCTTTGTTTAGAACGTAGAAAGCGGTATTATCCCAAGCTTCGCGGGCGATTTCGATTTTTGTGGGGTCATTGGGATTGGGAGGGTCGGTTGGCGCCTTGAGAGCGCGAACAAAGCTTTGTGATGACTGGCAATACGCAGACATGGCTATTCCGTCGTCACCTGTACCAAGTTCATGGTTATCCCTCCAGTCTACTGGTCGATTCGTTAGCAGGAAATTATTGGCACGTGACCCAGTTGGTGGGATTGGGTGCCGAGATGCCATTTACCAACCCATTTACCCAGACTTTCAATTGCAACAACTTGATCATGAAGAGCTTTCGAGTTGTACGGTTTACTAGCCTTTTGTTTTCAATGTGAGACTGTTTGTGCCCGTGTAAAATTGGAACAGTCAGATTTGAATTCACGTTGTTCCGTGCATGATGCAGCCAGAAGAAACGTCAGACTCGGAGGTCCAAGAGGCGAACCGCACGTTATTAGTTCCCTGAGGATGCAGCACTCGTGAGTCGTGATTTGAATCAATGTTCTCACTGTCAACAAACCCTTTCCGCCGAAGAGATCGCATCTTTCCTTCCCGTCAATATAGATCTTGATGTCACATCAACACATAACTGTCATGACTCAAGAACAGCCCATTTTAACCACTTTCACCCCTCTTTGCCACGCGCCAGGACGTGCCCCATCCTTCCATTCGGAGACCATGGAGCAGTTCTCCGAACCCCAGTTGCTTTGAAGTGTCGTATCTTGGCCAATGACAACAGGGCTGATATGGGGAGTCCAAGGCCCCAAGTGCGCAAATTGAAAATCTTTATCACAGGTGTTGGTTTCTAAAAGTGGACAGGGGAGTGCAAGTCCGCCAGCATCAGTGATCAGATACGCGAACTCTGATGTGACCTTTGAATTGTAATTCGAGATACTTATACTTAGGATGGATCGTATGGCCCACAAGTGACAACAACGATCCATACGTTCTGACTCGTCTTAGGCGCTTATATTTTTTTGCATAAGTAGATTGGATGCTTCTAGCCGACCACCAAAACCTACAGAACGCCGGAAACGTAAGTTCAAGTGTATTCCCTAGAATGCGCAACGACGATGTCGACGACGCTGACAATCGGAACATTTTAATAGGTCAACGCAATATGAGTCCGATGAGCGCAGCATTAGCCTCCTTCTCGGCTGAGCTGTACGACCTTCCCCCTTCCCAGCGGAACTTGAGGCTCCGCACGTTCTGGCTATCACTCACCCCGTCCCAACGCCTCCTGTTACAGGACGAGATCACACCTGACTCTGACTCCGAGCACCCCTCCAGATCGAGATTAACCCCAAACGACGTTGCATTCCTCCTCCGCATCTCGGATTCACTCACATGGGCGCTGGGCGCGCTCAAGACGTCGCCTCACAAGCAAGTGGTCCTCACCGCCGTCAAACTCGTCTCACGATTGTGGGTGCAGAGCTCCTCCGCCTCCAATATGGGGGACGACGACATGGTAAATGGCATGGTGGAACTCATTGACTCCGCCGTGCCGCAATACGTCGCCCATCTCCTCTTTCGCAACCTGAGTCGATCACGCCACTCCAGACTCGTAGATGGAGTCCTGGCTGCAATATTCCCATTTCTGTCCCGTACGGGGTCGCCCACGCCCATCTCGCGATATGCACGCGTCGCGCTGTCCGGTTCTCCGCTCATCCTTGCCGCTTCGCGACCCGTGTTGCGCTCCGTCATCCAACACTGCGCCGCACAGTGGTTCGATGACACCACCTGGCGACGTCTCGCGCGACGCCACCCAGATGTCATAGGTGACATCCTTCTAGAGCACATCAACGCACCCGTAGATATACCACTAGGCATCGTTGCCGAGGACCCACAGCAGCTGTTTATCGCCCTCGAAAATGTCATCAAGCGGCCCGATGGGGACACCTTCGCCACCGCCTTCTTGATGCAGTATGCATCCTACACGACTAACCACGCCGCCCGCTCCCAGCTCAAACTTGGCGGGGATCCCACGTTAGCGGCACTCGTCAAATACACTGCGTCCCTCCTTCGGATTCGCAAGCGAAAAGACCCAAGCACAATTTTCGGTGTTGCGATCGCACAATGCACGCTTCTTGCTCAGATTAGCGCCGCGTATGGTCAGGCGAACTGGAGCTGGTCATTGGCACAACCCCTCATTGACATCGCGCTCCACGAATTCGGGAAATCGCCGGGGGAGTGGTTGTTGCTGTCCGTCAACGATGCTCTCACCTCGCCAACTAGTACCTGTACGGGATACCTTCTGGCCCTGCTCAGACACCTCGAATACACAAATACTACGGCTTGGACCGATGAACGCCTCTGGAAGGCCCTGCGCCGCCTTCCCCGCCCCGCACGCTTCCCACTCCTCAACCTCTGGCACATTGCGAAGACGGGGGAAGATCTCCTTGACGTCCCCGCTACGCCTGTGCTTGTCCCGAAATGTGTGCCGAAGATCATTGGGCTGCTTCTCCCCAAACATATGAAGATGCTACTGCACATCGGGACTGAGTCGTGGGGAGATGACTTCCTTGGATATGATGTCCCGAAGGTGTTCTGGGGGGACATCGGCATGCTGGACTGTCTACGCGCCGCAGATGCACAGGCACCAGGCACTGTCAGTGCAGGCCTGCGTGCGGTGCAAGTTGGCGCTGCGCGTACAATGCTTCGTCTCCCCACTAGGAAAAGTGACACCATAGAAGTAGACCATAGCGCAGGGGAACTTGAAGCATGCAAGACGGCCATTGATGAGCTGAAGCAGCTCGCATCCCGCAGCCGAGACTCACGCCCCGATTTCGTCTGGGCAGCTCTTTCGCTCGCCGTTCTCTCGCAAGGTCCCTCCCTCTTCATCGATGCGCTCGCCTGGGCTGTCAACCGCTTCGCGAAGGACCCGCTCACGTCCCCGAAGCTCTTCACCTGGCTCACGGGTTCCGCAAATGGCACGCTGATCCGGTTCCTCGCGGGCCCTACGGGGGTGTTTTCATGTAGCAGGACAAAGGGTATGCTGAACGTTGAAACGCTTCAAGTGTGGTGCGGTGTGACAAATCGAGCCGTCGGGATATTGATGGAACTCCTGCGTGTCTGGATTGGAGAACCGGGACACCAGGGGACGATTAAAGTGGAATTTGCGGAATTTCGGACGTTGTTGATGAGGCTCATCCAGAAACGTTGTGGTGCGTAAAGTTTACATGCCGTGTGGGTAGGAATACTAATTATCTTACAGACCTCATCAACATTATCTACCCCACTCTCATTGACAACATCGACGAACTCCAGACAATTATGTTAGCCCCACTGGTCGAGCTCTGGATGCAGTGGGAGCGCATGCGTGTTGTTGAATATCCCGAGCTATTCGCATTCGACAACATCCACAACATACCTTGTCGCATCGAGGGACCCCACGAATCGTTGAAGGTTCACCAGCGCATCCTCCCGGGAATACTCCCCTTCATTGAAGCCATCGGACAAGAGCGTGAGGCATTGTATCTCACCTATCGCTCAAAGTTCTCCCAGCCAGACGCGTCCATGCTCAAGGAGAGATATTCACAGCTCAGCAGGGGACCCCACAGGCACTTCCTGCCATTCCCACTCGCGATTAAGGAATCCCTGACCTCGGAAGGCATTTTGCACGCATCCGGCCCTCTCTGGGAATATGTAGAAAGAGTGTTATTCAAAGATGCCCAAAGAACTCTCGACGAGCAAGCTGACAAGCTCGATTGGCACCCAACGCAGTTCGCAAGCGCCGTGAAGACTTTCGTTAACCTGTTTCCTGGGACAAGAATATCGAAAGCGCATGCCCTCTTTTCTGCCTACAACCCAACACGTCAGGCCTTAGACCTGACGACGGCGTTCATCCTACGATTGCCGTCCATACAGCCGCTGTTATGGCAGGACGAGGAACTTTGTCAGTACATAGCATCGTTATTGCCTCCATATCCTGCAGAAAATGTTGAACCACCTTGTGGTGATTTCGATCCGCAGGCTCTTATGCCTCCCACACGAAGACGTATCCCCGATTTTGAGGCGACCAGCCCGCTCACCGTGCTCAGAAACCCGGACCTGAGCGAGCGGGACTTGTTTCAGATCCTGATCCCAAAACATGGACTCCGTGGCGCATCCCTCCGCACCGCACACCGGTTTGCAGTTTTTGCTATCGCGTTTCTCTTGACGCTCCTCGGTGTCCCTCGACCGGAGGGCAGCTCCGTTTCAAGTTCGTGCGGAGTCGTTGAATATGCAGTGCACAATGTGCGGGTGCCGCGAAACTTCATGACCAAGTGCAAGAACTACGTTAGCGGCTACAACAACGCACCCGCAGCGACCTTCCCCTGCAAACTGCTTTCCTTCGTCCTTCCTACTCTATCCGTATCTGAACTCAGACAGCTGCTTGCCGTCGTCTTCGCTGCACCAGCCTCGCCAGAGAACCGAGGAACACAAATGTCGATTTTGTCTGCTGTCCGCCGTCTTGCAATCCCTGGCCTTGGGCAGGACGAGGCATTCCAAGTTATGCAGGACGTGAGCGCTTCAAGCTGGCACCGACAAGCTATCACTATCAGGTCAATCACAACTCTCCGGCCGTCGGACGCCCGAGAATACGTGTCACGTCTGCTATCGTTCAGCCAAGAACGGAGCATGCTGCATAAAACTAGAGTGCAAACAGACGATACTACGAAACAGGGACCCGCAATCAAGATGTCGACACAAAAATTGTTTATTCAACTTCTTGCGCCGCTGTTTCGCCGAGGTGTGCTGGATGACACGACCATCATGGGATACGCTCAGTCTGGCCTGCTGGAAGCCCCGGACGCGATCTCCTCTTATGTCGTAGAGGCCGTGGCTGAAATTGGAGTGACTGCACTCGTGATAGGAAGCAGGAATGACAATAGCACGTGGACTTTGTTGACCACATTCGTCGGGATTGCTCAGCGGCTGGACGAAAGGACCGAGCTATCCGCAGATACTTGGGATCTTGCGCGTAACGGTTCTATTCCGATGCCCACTATCAGCAATGATCGGCCTGTTGCCACCGCCTTGCTCAGTTATGGCGGGGCATCTATGGCGCCCTCGATCAAAAAGCTTTGGGCGCAATCAGTCGTGGTGCCAATCCTGACTGGACACTTAGCCGCGAGAACAGCGTGGTTAAAGTGTGCGGTGGCTCGGGAGTCTGGCCCGGCTAATCTTCAGGAGTCGATCATGGCTTCCTATTGTGACCAGGTTGACTTCTCGGTCGTTGAACGGTTTGCAGAATATATCCCATCGGAGCTGTGGGAGGCACTGGAGAATCGCGCCGTTGGGTATTTGTTCCGGGACACATACGAGAAACTCCATGCTTTGGTCGCTGCCAATCATTCAAAAGATTGGGAAAGAGAACCGTATGGCAAGGCCCTTATTTCGTTGACGCAGTTCGCGATAAAGGAAGGAGTTTCGTTCTACGCTCTCTACAGGATCACGAACACGGTACAAGACCCGAACATTTCAGACACTGGGAGAGAGAGAGCACTCGATGCGCTATTGCATGTGGGATATACGATGCTTGCCCACAGAAACATGTTAAAGCCCATCACTCGTCCGCCTGGACGTCCTTTCGCCACGTTCATGAACCTCGTCAGGCGGCATCTGATGTCCGCAAGAGACTCGCGAATAGAGCACTTGCTGTGGCGTTACTTGGCGAAGGCAGAGGAGCAGGAGTCGCGGCTGGCCCGTGACAGAGTTCATGGAGGAGCTTGCTACTGGCGAGTCATTGTGAGCCTGAAGGTACGCAATAAAGATCAGTTACACGTTCTGAATCATACTCACGGCATTGGGTTCAGCTGTTACTAGCGCGCTTGGCGGCAGAGGACTGCGCCATAGGGGAAACTCCTTCCGGGAAGAAGTATGCCGGGGCTGTGGCCGCTGTTGCAACCAACGTGGTGGAGGATGGATGGCGTCATGCAAACTTCCCGCATCAATACCAGCCCTTCCTCCAATGCGCCCAAATACCTGCGGACGAGATTATCATCGCCAGCCGCGAGTTGACACGCCCTCCGCTTTGTCCCAGCGAGCCTGGTCCGTTGCGAAGTGCATTTCTAGAAGCTGCAGCTGCAGTTCTGAAGGCCAACAAGAAGGAAATCGAGAAATCGGCAGTGGCTGCTCGGGCGTTGGAAGAGCTAACGAACGAATGGAAAGGTGACGCTGATGGTGCTCTCGAATGGCTTGCCATGGCTTGGGACGAATGAGACCGTGGACCGTGGACCGTGCTGTTCGCCATCTTGCAGTACCCTGTCTGTATTGTAGATAACGAGATTTAGGCTTTTCTCGGAGTGATTGGACTCCGCTCTCACGAGTGGTGACGAAACTTCCACTGGCATCAGTGTAACAAGTTGACAGGTGCGACATAGTACCTACTACCTGGCACCATCTACGATCCCCGACAGTAGGTGTTTCATCGATTGTGCGCCCGTCGCCAGACCAATATGCGGAATGCGGAATCATGTACATAGCGAGTTCAGTCACGTTGTGCAGCAGCGGCCCGGAAGGAAAGGCAGTTCGTTGGCATCCCGCTCATTGGTTTCAATGCGGCCCGCCCCCAGTCGACGTCGTCGTCATCGGAGTACTAGTAGGACTGTGGGTGTGTAAGAGACACCCCACTACGTCTTTTTCAAAATTCTGTTATGAAAACCTTGACCCATGAGGCTGGCACCACCTCCAGCTTAGCCTAGCCGCCATACACTCCCAGGGCCGGACCTGGTTGCATCGTCGGCTTGTGGGCCGTGCGCAGGCGGAAGGGGATCACTCAGATTTTTTGAGTCATGTTACCACGCAGGTAGAGGAACAGTGATATCCGGAGGCCATGAGAGAGCATAAGAGGTGCGCCGTTCCGCGTTGTGTCACGCAGCTACTGGCCAGACATCATCAACTTTCTAGACAGTCACCATACCCAAACCGATGTGTTTCCAAGGAGAAATCGAAAGAAGCTGTCAAGCTCGAGGTTCCCAATGAGTTGGGATACCAAGGACCGCCGCTATTGTGGACGGTGGCGCTCTTCATTCCAAACTAGAAACGGCAGGAAATGCGCCCCTTTCGCTAATAGCCAGCGTGCCACCGAGCTACCCTTGCATCCGCCTACGGAGATCACATCTCTTAGACACTCATTTGTGGGTCCCCGGGCTGCCTGAATTTCAAGAAGGGCGCGGCGGAAGATGAAGAGGCAAGAGTCATTTCCGAAAGCAGGCCAGACGTAGAGGTAGCACGCTGCACACACTGAATATGTCATTAGATCCGTCCATGACGCGTGATGCATGGTGCCGCAATGGAATTTCACCAAGTGCCGGTCCCAAGGCCGAAGCCCGACGATGACGAAGAGTCCAGTTGAACGCGATTATGAACGGGCTAGGCGCGAAAGGTAACTCGTGAGCGCTGAAACTAGCCCTGATGCTGTTACAGGCATGAACCTCTCTACCCATTTGCCCTTGATCTCTCTCCCAAAAGATATGACTGTCCCAGGGAATTCCCCAGGCCCGACCATTGAGCGGTGATTCGGCAGGCCTTGCGTCCTGAAATTAGTGTCCGAGAATGAGGTGGAGCTATCGAACGGGAAGTAGCTTGAAGATCGCAAAAAGAACTGGTTAAGGGTCCTGATGACGCGATTGTGAACATACCAAGCTCTCTGTACATGGCAGGTGAGCGCCTCTGGTGTCGGCATGTGCTACCACTGCTGCTACAAGCATAAAAGTCTATCTGATTGCCCGATCTGACAGAGGCTTTCATTCCAGAATGTGTGGCATCTTGAGCGTCAAACGTGCCGAAACTGTGGCTATGGTAGGCCTGAGGAAGAGCAAGTGACTCGAAGATTCCACGGTCGCTGTGCACGGTCGAGATGACGTCTGGGCACCTTTGTGGAGAGAACGCAGCTGTGCTACAAATCTACTGCGGTTACTATTGTGTTTCAAGGGGGCTTTGTAAGGGGTGGAGAATTGAAAGTCAGCCTTGCGTGAGTGGCGAGTGCGCGCTTTTGGGAGGAGATGTCAGTTTTTAGATTTCTTTCCGCTCAGCCGTTCGCATTGCTCGTTTGTTTCTTTCTGAGTAGCTTTTTGGCGATTTTCATTGGGTATTTACGATTCCGAGGCGCATTTTTTATTATTCGATTCGTGTGTTTGAATTGCCAGGCTAGTTGCGCCTTCAAAGCCTCGAGCTCCATACCAGATTGAAGTTGACAATACCCTCCTATATTCGACTCATACCCCTCAAACTACTATTCCGCTGGGCTCGTCCTCTATTCCGCCCAGTTCCTTGTTCTATCCGTAAACTCGCCTTTCACGACTGTTCCCTCTCTCTTTCCTACCACAACATCACAAAGAACCCCCAAAAGAAACCATGGATCTCTACTCAACAGCTTTCACTCATCCACGCAGGTCGCGACACATTCATTCCCCTTCTTCTTCTCTCGATATTCCTCCCCCAGCAGACCTCCGCGCTTTGCAGCAGAATACTGAAAATTTCCCCACTGCCCACCATCTTCACCATGCCGCAAACACCACCTCTTTGTCCGACCCGGCTGCTAACTCGGCCGACACCGACACCGTCGAAAAACTTGCTGTGCTTGCAAGGACTGTCCACGGCTGCCACGTATCCTACTTCGCGGACCACAACAGAGGTTGGAACTTTCACATCACTGGGCCCTACCCTCAGGTCTTGATGGCCCGCGGCATGCTCCTCAAAGACAGCCCAGTCCAGGTCCGTGCACTCATTTAACCCCCATTAACCCCTTTCTCAACACACCCCACATTCAAGCACCGTACTGCAATCAGGGTTGCCCGTTCAGATATCCTCGACTCCCCCTCTTCAAAACCCACCCTCAAACCGGACGTACGCCGCAAATTGGACGAAATTGCCTCACACACGTTCGCTCACATCGCCGTCGTAAATAGTCCTCTCTCGCTCTCCAGCAGGACGCCTCCCGATGGAATTAGCAGTAGCGCAGGGTGGTCGGGGTTGGAGACCGAACGCGTATGCGAGCTCGTCATAACAGGACAGGGTGATGCAACGGAGTTGGCTCGAGTGCGGCTGCTGGTCATGCTGGATGAACTGGTGCGTGTGGCGTGTTTAAGGGAGTATCAGGATTACTCATTTGTCTCAAGAGCGGGCTACATGCGGAGATGTGTGAGATAGACCAACAGTTGCACGCCATTATAGCCGGCCGTAAGCGCCATGTCCTCCAGACAATCCAGGAGGAGACGGCGACAAATATCTACCTCCCATCGCCGCTTCAAGGCCTAATTGGCCCCGACATTGGCAACCCTGCTACTTCTACAAGGCAAAACCCCAACGTCATTTGGATCACAGGGGAGTTTTTTGGCGTCCAGAGGGCGAGGGACATGCTATTCCAGGTTTCCATGAACAAGGTTTGACCTACTCCATTTCGTGGAATTGTTGTCATGCTCATGCGCATATGTGCAGCACAAGTCTATCATTTCAAAGGAAACTGTCATCGTACCTCGCAAGCTGGATTGGATGGTCCTCGACCGCGCCGAAGACCTCAAGTCCATTATGAGCGATAATGCCACGTTCATACAGTTTCCGCCTATCGGAAGCTTAACTAGTGTGGTCACGGTTTTCGGAGATCACAGGGTCAATGTGCAGCGGACGATCCGTTCGATCATGCAGCTTGTACGTGCTTTCATCATTCAAGTACAACGCGTTAAATAATAGTTCTTTGTAGGCATGCCAATACTACGTCGCTTCGTTTTGGTTGTTACCCATTCAGTTTAACGTTCTCTTGCCACCCACTACCCTCAACACATCGCAAGTTACCACTCTTCTCAAGCAGATATCACTGTCGACAGGAGCGGAGGTTGTCTTTAAAGGCATGTGCTTCGAGATGTACGGTCTGGAACATGAAGTCCGTGCAGCATTTAACATGATCCTCGACTTGGATATAATCAAGGTGAACTTTGTTCCTGTCGTTCTGGTCGGCCGGTCTCACTCCGAATGGTCTAGGCCTTCCAGCACGAGATGCGTTTCCAAGTTGAGCTTGCCAACGAACATCGGGAATTCATCAGCGGGAAGAAAAACGGCAAGATCAATAAGATCATGCAGACGACAAACGTTAAGATCAAGTTCGAGACATTCAGCGAATGGAACTTCCTCATTGACGTAACTGGAAACGACGCATCTATTCTCCAAGGCTTGACCATGCTCCAGGAGGAGTTGCCTGCCGAGATATCTTTCCATGTACCGGAGGCCTACCACAAGCGCATCATCGGCATTGGTGGCCGAAACATCCAGCGTATCATGAAGAAGTATGGTGTTTATGTAAAGTTCTCAAACGCCGAAGAGTTCGCTGCCCTTGGTGGGTACAATGACAACGAGGACAATGTTGTCGCGAGGACGCCCTCGAAAAATGCTATCAATCTGGACAATCTCAAGCAATCGGTGATGGAGATTGTAAACCCCAAGGTATGCACTTATCCCACTGCCCTACACAATTTACAATCTAATGCATGTCCAGGACAAGGACTATGTAAATGAGACATTATCGATTCCAAGGCGATACCACCGCACTCTTTTGGGAGAGAAGGCTATCTTTATTCATGATATCGAGACGAAGACTAACTCAAGAGTTCGGTTCCCTGACAAGGAGACAGCATCGGACGTTGTCACCATTTTTGGGCCCGAGAGTCAAGTCCAGATTGCTGCGGCTATGTTACTGGTACGTTAAGAATCCTGACACCCTCCTACCCTTATGACTTATCTATGGTATAGGAGCATGTACCCTTCGAGGCCGATATGGCCGTTCCACCCAGCCCTGATCTTCCTATGGTCTGTAGCTCCGCCGACTTCAGCGCTTTCGTCGAACGTGTAAAACGGGAATTCCAAGTCTCCATCACGCCCAGCGTCAAGACCCTTGCCACCAACGGGTCAGCTTCCTCTGCCCCAGAGACCTCACCCGAGTATTCCTTCAAGTTCCGATGCCAGCGGAGTAACAGCGATTTCCTCATCACGGCGCGGGAGATGTTAGAGCAATTCTTGCTGAATCATAACGTCCACGTGTATCCCTCGCCGACGGCCCACACTCACAAACGGGGCGATTCTTTCGCAGAGGCTTTCCCGCACTTTGACAGCAAGGTACTTTCTACTGCGAGGAGACACGGTTAGTGTTTAGTAAGCCGTAGCGTCACGAGTGACTGACTCATCTGCCGATAGAATCCGTGGAATTGACCAGATCCGAGATACTTGGTGACCGCCGACTCAGACTTGCTAACTCATCTCCGGACGTCAAGGCGTTGTTTAACTCTCCGGCTTACATCTATGATTTGGAAGAGCAGGAAGATTCCCAGTCTGCCTACGGGCCAAGCGCCGGCCATGACTACTGGACGCCATTACCCCCAATTGTAAGTGGCCGCTTACGCTCATGAAAGAGGTTACTCATGATTACGCAGGGATCCGGCATTGCTGCTCGGACGAGGAATACCGAGGATGCGCTGAAGCGCGGATCAGACTCTCTGCTAGAGTCGAAACTTAAGGAGCAGATTAGCAAGCCGCGCTCGCTGCAGAATCGAGCACAGTCATTGGACTTGACATACTCGCTTTCGCGTATCACTGAGGCGTCATCTCGGCTGCCACCTCCTGAGTCACCGACTACGTCGACGGGAGGCGGCACGGGCGGAAATTCGAGTCCTACGTCCGCCACCGCGCCGTCTTTCCCCAGCGTGTATGGACCGCGGTCATCCGCCGTGATCGGTTCGTCATCTCAACGAGCCACTCGCACGCGGGATGAGGAGGTTGGGGACGAGGTGTCAAGGGTCATGTCTAACCTCGGTCTCTGACCTAGTTCACCACGGGACCATCCAGCATATGATCTAAAATGTATGAGGAGGTAGCGTCGCCGTCGCTCATCTTTCAGTCCATATCACTTCAATGTCATATTCTCGGCATCATCTGTTTCGACGCAATCATCGCTAGCGCTTGATTTGGGTTTGCTTACTGGTTTTATCGCTTGTGCTCATCTCCCCTCTTTGTACATTACATCGAATGATATTCCTACAGTAGTGGGCTGGTCATATTGTTATCCTTCCACTAATAGAACTATTTAACGGGTCAATGTGTCCATGCAAGTCGGTGTCTGAAATGGGATCAATTCACGATCCAGGGTACTTCGTACAGCACAAAGTCAAAGAATTCCTGTTCCATCAAGGACTGGTACTCTCCGACAAACTCCTCGGTGGCTCCTTGCTTCTTGGAGCGACCTGATCGCGGGGCCAGATAGCTGAAGTGACTTGTCAGCACAGAAAGCGTCTTCTTGGTCGATTTGGGCTCAGGCTGCACGGTCATGTTCAGGTGAGGAGACAGGCACTGGCCATAGAGCTCACCTTGATGGCAAGGCCGATGTAATTTGCAGGGAGTCCGTATCTCAGGACGCTCTCCACAAACAACCGGAGGACCTTGAGGTGAACGAGAATCTGGAAGGATTCAGAGAAGTTGGTCCGTGATAGTCTTAGCAATTCCGTCTAACAGTGACAAGATCATCAGATTCGCAGAGGGCACAGGATTGGATGGCAGGCTTACCCACAGCTCTTTCTCCGTCGTGTCTGCCATGTCAAGCTCTTCTCTCTGTTTCGACACCTGTTCTTCAGAAAAGACGAAGTCTCGCACAATGAACCTAGCATGGAGGTGAGCGGTGAGCGTATTGAACAAGATGCTGTCCATTACTTGTTTTCTCTGCATTTCTGCAAGAATTCGTCGTGCACACGCTTGAAAATTACGACGCTAAAAAGATTATACTCGGCGTCCGAAGCCACAAGTCTGTTCAGCTCAATATTAGAACAGCCAGGAGAAAGATTGTGCATCACCCACGATGAAGAACGCGGTACAACCATGCTTGTGAGTCGCTCATACTTCCCATTCCACTCTTTGATCGAATTCCTGCACAGGATTGAACATGGTCCACCCGTGAGTAACCCTACAACACTCACTTTGGCACAGCGACGAGCATCGTTTCCAAGTATTCGGATTCCTGGATAAAATCCTCCTTTGATACCACGTCCACGAGGGATCGGACGGATAAATTGCCGCTGAGCAAGAGATGTTAATAACCACCATAGACCGCGGACACCGCACTGCTCACGTCTTCTTCCGTTGCATCTGCACCAGGGACCCTTTGACCAGGTTGTAGCTGTTTAATTTGGACTTCATGACGTTGTCGATAGATGCCATTTCCTTCAGTGACGCAGGTAAACTCAGCTTCACTGTAATAACATCTACAGTATGAGGAAATACCTTGTTGAGGACATCTACCATCTCCCGAGGTCCCCTCTGAGTACCATATCTACTTTCATTCCACTTCCAGTTCCTGAAGATGTAGTCATCCACGCTCCTTTCGTTGATGAGGATATGTTGCGCAAGCTTAGTTGGATCATTGTTCAGCAAGTTACGCAAGGTATCAACGGTCTTTGCAACGGTTGACGTGAAGAACGCGTCTTGCTTGGGCAATTCTTCGGACAGTGCAATCAGCGAGTCCAAAGTTCCTGTCTACACCAAAAGCAATGAGATACTCGTGCCTCAGCAGATGATACAAACGAGACCTTGAATGTTGGAATGGCAAACTCTGTAACGCTGTGCTGTGGGAAGGATCTCAATTGCTGGGACAACTTTGTGGTGATCTCTGGCAGAAGGCCTTCTGCATCACCGTCTTGCGGTATAGCGATCAGCCAAGTGCTTTGGTCGGACGGCATCTTGTAACGGAAGCGACAGAGGAGGAAGCAGAGTTATCATTGGACTTATCCTCAAACATCAGCAGGTAAATAAATAAATAACGTTCTCCTTCTATCCACGAATGTTGGTCGCCTTGTTGACTCGGAATGGCGTGAAATCGCTCACAAAAAGCTCAAAGCTCTTCTTGACCCCGGCCAGGCTCATGTCGACCTCGATGTCCGCGCCCCTTCTCTTGTCTCCGTCTGATCTACGAGGATTACTGCCCTCTAGAGGCGATTCGACACCCGATACCGTCCGCATCCTCGATGCCAGCTGGGTTATGCCCAATTCTCCGCGGAGACCCCACGAGGAATTTCAGAAGAAGCGTATTTCTGGAGCTAGTTTCCTGGACCTCGATGATGTAGCTAGTCCGCATGAGCTCGGGCTTAAGCATATGATGCCTACCGAGGAGGTTTTTGCGCATGCCTGCGGTACGGCATAATATCTACCACGAAGATCAGTTACTCAGATGGCCCTTATATGCAGAAAAGTTTGGAATCAGCCCATCATCCCATGTGGTCATGTACGTCGAGAAGCTTCAGTGCCACTCTGATCAGCAGTGACGAGAGCTACTCAGATACGACTCGCACGGGGTTTTCTCGTCGCCTCGCGCTCTCTTCATGTTCAGGGCATTCGGCCATACCAATTCCAGCATACTTGACGGTGGTCTGCCTCGTTGGGAGGCAGAGGGTTTTCCGGTTGAAGCCGAGCCGCCGGTAGATGCGAGGAGTTCGTCATATCCCACTCCTGTCTTTGATAAGGAGACAATCCGATGTGAGGCCTTCATTTCCATTATCCGCCAATGCTAGTTGGATCTCAGGGTTGGGGACAGCGTATGAGCAGGTCGTCTCCAATTCATCTCCGGACCCTTTATCGGACCCGGTCATCGAGCTCGTGGTAGACGCTCGCTCCCATGGGCGGTATGCACGATTTTCGGAGCTGACTGGATTAACAAGTGCTCACCTCCGTTGCAGGTACCTGGGTACGGACCCCGAACCTCGCCCCGGAATGTCCTCTGGCCACATTCCTCACTCATTTTCCCTTCCGTTCAACAAGTTCCTACGGACTCACACAGCTCCTAATTCCTTAACGCAGTACACCACTTTCTTACCCGTTCCTGAGTTACGGCAAGCCCTGGTAGATGCTGTGGGTACTGAGCAGGCAGATCTCGTCATTCAAGGGAAAAGGTCGATCACAACCTCCTGTGGAAGTGGCATGACTGCCGGCATCCTGTGGCTTGGGCTCAAGCTTCTGGAGGCACCCCGGGTTGCCCTATATGACGAGGTGAGCGTGCGGTGCGTTTCAAAACCCCGGTGATTAATTGGGCCACTGGCTGTAGTCCTGGACTGGATACGCGAGCAGGGCATCAAGCAAGATTGAGAAATCTACAACCTAGAATTCGTTCTAGACATAAACATGGAGAACAGAATTTATCGCATGTTTGAACCTAAGAGAACTATTGATTATTGCCTACGTGAGTGCTACTGTACAGTGTAGATGGTGGTACTACTACATGTGTCTGCGTCTACGGTCTTATCCTATTATTGCTGAATTGGCCTATTTTTACAGATCTATCAAGTTATTCCTGTGTTGTGATAAAAATACAATGATTACCCCCAAAGTCCCGAGGAAATTACGGAGAGCATAAACTTGTTTGCTGAAGTCAGCATTCAGGCTGTCGATCCAATACCGTCATTAGTCCCTTAACGCCTTTTGCTGCTGCTGCTTCAATTGGCTTCTGGGCGTCTGGCCGGGGTGATCGTGCTACTTGCGCTGAGTAGTGGATCTGGGGAGCGCATTCCATCAGTGTTTCAGTGATTGCAACAGTCAAGGACTCACAGTCACTTTGAATCGATCGTGTTTGTGGAATCGTGGGTGGCAAATCTTGCAGTCCCATCTGCGAAAACAAGTTAGGGATGTGTAAACTTCGCTTAGGAAAGTACTCACTGCTCTTCAAGCAGAACGTTACCACCCATTTCTTTGGCTGTCGAGTACAGTCCTCTTCGAGAAACATCGAGGAGTTTGACAGCATCAACACCTCCTTTGCAAATGAACTTGTCTTTGTGTGCAACTCGAGGGCCATATGTCACTGGTTTGGTATCTAGCAAGGTAGGATGTGTGCGTGCTGGCCCGGAAGAGCTTTCAATGCTATCGCTCTTGGTGCTCTGATGATGCTGCTGGGCATAGAAACCGAGATGATTGCGGCAGAAGTTCGTGAAGGTGCGTGCGCAGACGTCGAGCATGACCTGTGGGGTGGCAAGGAGTTTGAAGGCCATCGCACGGAAATACTAAGGAGGTTTTTTGGAGCTTTGGCTGATATCTTCCCCATGTTTTTATAGAGCACCTTGGAGGCTCCACCGGTCAGCGGTAGAAACGGACAACCGTTTCAGGGCTTCTTCACGTTACCATCCTCACTCCGAGGTGTCTTGACCGCCTAGATCCTTGGAGAGAACCCCGGCACGAGGCAGCACTAAAATTAAGGAGCTCGACCCATGTTTGAGGTAATATGAATGCCTATCACTGGCTAGCGTAGATGAAGCCTTCATGGGAGTTTTATGGATGATGATCAACAGCAGGCTCATATTTACGATCTTTGTTCCTTGAAGGCCTAACATGCGTGGCGGGGACGAATCGGTAAGAATTGGGATGTAGTACTAGCAGCATCAGCATGAGGACGAGATACAAATACACGTGAGATGCGACCCAAACTCCAGGCAATGGATACACTAGATCTATAAGTTACGAAAACAGATGCTGCCCCTCAAGGACGGCCATGAATGGCGGAGGACGGTTGAGCTGCAGCTTCCCAGACACGTAGGCCGGGCGCCCGGCATATTGAACTTCTATTCGATGTCGCTTCCCTTTCCGAAAAAGAGTCAGCGTCCAGCTGTGCGACAACGGCATGATCAGTCAAGTTCATCATGATGTAAACAGCTGAAAAAAGATGGCTGCTGAGCACCCACCTTTCAAGGAGCAGTGTGTTATAGTTCTTCTTCGCGATTTCCTGCAAGAGCTGCTGCCTAGCAAAAAGCACTGCGTTCACATATTGTGCTCCCTTCGGATGCTTCACACAGTCAAAGATGTATGTGCCACACGTGTCCGTGTCTTTGACGCGAAGAACATCGAAGTCTACAGCGATGATCTGAGTCAGTACAATCATTGTTGGCGGACACGGGGGGTACGCACCGTCGTCCCCATCGAACATGGGAACGGGTTCAATTGCCTTACACCCAACCACTTCCCAGGGCGTCTCATTCTTACGGCGGAACCACTTCATGGCTGCGAAAGAGACCAACGCGGCGTGAAGAGCGTTGTCTGCGCGGCTGCGAGGCAAAACGTGCTGTCATGGCGAACATGCTGTTCGCCTACTGACAATCATTATAAACCACTCTTTACGACACCGCCACTCGGAACGTACCAAGACTGACTGCGCTAGCACTGCGTGTCTGAGCGCCCCTGACTCACCTATCCATTCCGAGCTGTAATCATGATTTGATCGAAGAGAACACGATAAGGGAAGAAGAGCAGATAGGGCGGGAAAAGACGGGATGGGAATTACAGGCCCAAGGCCGCCCAAGGACGTGTGCATCTGCCGGCGCCGCCACACCTCCCTTCACAAAATCGGCGAGACCAGAGATAGTCTAGAGGCCTTTCTTCTTCGGGCTTCGGACTTGCTGTTATTATGTTCATCAAAGGTTCATCTATGGTTCGGCTACGTCTGAGAGGCCCTTTGAGATTTTCTCGTTTTGAAATAGTCTACGAAGCAGCGGGGTTACTGTTTCAGGCAGTATTGGCGCCGCTCTCAATATCTGAGTTGCGTGGTCTCACTCGTCAGCAGGATAAGATAGAATAAGTACTCCTGAAATAATTAGATTTTCGGTTTTAGAGATAACCAGTATTATAGCGAAACAAATCAAATCAACAAAATGTACATCGATAGGCTCTATAATACTGATAATTACTCGCTCTCGGAGTCCGTGTCAGCATAATTCGAAGGAACGTCCCACATCGCTTCAACATTTGGCGCAAGCAGTAATTGCCCTCGAGCGATAATCGAAGATTGAAGTCTGTTGAGGTGCTCGC